>CM021745.1:12295858-12317494 GCA_011075105.1 Heteronetta atricapilla | reverse complement strand
ATGGGGCAGCTTCTAGATCCTTCTCACAGAAGCCACCCCCATGGCCGCTTGCTACCAAAACCTTGCCACGTGAACCCACTACAGAGGGCAGCTGCAGTGCCTCATAGAGGCCATGTGCAAAGGCCCCTGCTAATGGCCCTCCTAGGGCAAAATGGGGGCAGCGCAGCACCGAGGAGCCCCTCCATCGTGAGGGGAATGCCCTTGGCAGCCGCTGGCTGAAGGCCATGGTCACCTCTTAAAAGTGATTTGGCAGATTTTTTTACGTTGCACTTGGAAAGGTCACAGCTCTCTGAAGTCTGAAAGCTGTGTCCTTGTTCCCTTCATCCTGTGATTCACTAAAAGCCAGTAAGTTGAACGCCCTCTGGCAACAAATTAAAACCAGTGGGATAAAATGGTCTGTGATCTCTGATTCACAGAGTGGGGGGGATTCTGTATAGGTATTTATTAAAAAGGTGGGTTTTTTTTCCTTCATAAAATACCTGAATCCTCACTGATTCTCTAAGTAGGCGGCTTCTCATTTTTATTTTCTTCGTATTGCAACTCCTCAGAAGAGCAGAGGAATATGTGAGGGTAGAGCCTGGCCCAGGGAGCACCCTGAGCCCCATGTTCCTCCTGCACACCGGCCCCTGTGTCTCCCGTCTGCAGGACAAGTGCTTGAGGGGGAACAGCAACACGGAGCCATTCCATGCTCACAGCGACAGAGAGAGGAGTTGGCCAGCGGCTGCTTGTGTTGTCAGGCTCCAAAAAAAAAAAAAAAAAAAAAAGCTCTGGGGGAATATATGCATATATATATATGTATATGATCTCTCACATTCTCTTTTTTTTGGACATGTCCAGAGGTCATAGCAGAAAGTGGCTTGGTTATTTATCTGAAGACTGCTGGGACCTGTGGCCCGGCCTTTGCCTGCCTTGCCTGGGGCAATTCAGCTGGTAGGCAGTACCACAGCTATCACCTATTGCCTCAGTTCTCAGTCACCTTGCTCATACACTCCCTAAAGAAGGTAAACTTGAGTAACACCAACTGGACAGGGAGACTTCTGGAAATTACTTTACCTAAATACCTCTGTGGGTTTAGATCTGATAAAGGCATCCATGATGGAACATGGCTTCCAGAGATCAGTCCAACACCTCCATCCATAGCTATTCCACTGATGTTGAATAGACGCCACCCCAAACTCCCAT
This sequence comes from Heteronetta atricapilla, assembly GCA_011075105.1. Classification (NCBI taxonomy): domain Eukaryota; kingdom Metazoa; phylum Chordata; class Aves; order Anseriformes; family Anatidae; genus Heteronetta; species Heteronetta atricapilla. The sequence goes on along the minus strand of CM021745.1, from coordinate 12,316,312 downwards.
CACAAAATATTACCTTTCAGCATCTTAATAAATACACTTCCATCTTACCTTGGACTGATCCCTTATTACATTTCAGGGGCTAGCTTGCAGAGGACAGGTTCATTTGCTAATACATGAATCATTATTGCTTTGAGCCTCTGAGCTAGCATTTTTATGAGCACGTTTCAAAATGTATTTGATTGCTGTTAGAAATCATTTTGATTCAGACTCAACAACCAGGCCACCCTAAGCCAATATGCTCTGCCTGGCACTGTGAAAGGATGTTGTGAGAATTTAATTACTGACTGCAAGTTACTGTGCATATGGTGAAATTTAAATGTGCCTTTTTTTTTTTTTCTTTCCCTCTCTAAGATAAAAACACACAGTTTTTTGACTCCAGATTATTAAGATTTTTATTTAGCAGTTCTGATAAAATTGATTTGGATTGTATAGGCTACATAGAAGAGCACACTGCATCCATAAACTGCCTACAGACCATAAATACCATCCAAGCAAAAGTGAGTCCTTCCTGACCTCCTGAAATCTGTGGGTACACATTTGAGATTACTTTATTGGCTTCATGTAAGAAAGCTTTCAGAAAAAAATACGTGGTAAGGTATAACAAAACATCACTAGAACAGAACTTTGTTCTGGCTGCAAGATTCTTACCTTACAGCAAGGAGAGAGGAATGGTGGAGGAAAAAAAACCTGTAGAAGTGTTAAAAATAGTTTAAAATCTCCTTAGTCTTTACTTCTCCTTTTCCACTTGTATGATCATGCTGATGTTCTTCTACTGCTTGCTTCCTACTTGCTTTTGCTACACAGAAGGTTCATGAGATGCATCACGATGATATATACATACAGAGAAAATTAGAATCTTACACCAAAGTCAGATTTCAACAGCACATCAATAAGAAAAGGAGGAAGATTTTCAAAAGGTCTCTTAGTAAAATATACAGTACAGCATAAAGCCTGTGGAAAATTCAGCTCTTACACACTCCTTTCCATAAGACAAATCTCAGTGCATGGAGGCTTCTTTAGTACAAACTTTCTCCATATGAACTATATATCCTATCTATAAGACCTGAATATTTACTGGGATGGGGAAATAAATCATCAACTAGATCTTTAAATCTCCCTCCTTTTGGTGCATTTTCCCCCCCTTTGTTTAAATTCTAGTGTTAATCTGCTTTCCTTGTGAGGTTTTTATCTTGAGCAATTCAGATTAGAGGGCTGGATATAAAGACTGTGATTTGAATTTATTGTAGAACAAAGAAACTGCTGTGGATGGTGAAAAGTGAGACTGGAAATCTGGAGTAATGATGCCAGAAATAGAATCATAAAAACTGATTTAGAACCAGCATCCAAAGAAGCATCTGCTGACTTCCATCTCATGATAAAATGAAGCTACTCCTGAAAAAACCCACTCTCCCTAGGTGACACTTCTCTTTGGAGGAAGATTTGAAGGGATTTAATAATATGCTACTCAACAAAACTGAAGTAGGTATGACCTGAATAAATACAGTTGGTTAATGTGGACTAGCTCTTCTGGAGGTCAGCAAGTTACCATTATGATTAACTGTGGATCTGAGGGGACATATTCTCACCTAATATGTTCCATCCAATTAAATCCATTTTACCCATGATTTAACTGTCTGCTCAGCGACTCCACTGAAGATCGTGAGCCACTTTTACCTGCATGCATGAATAAAGGAGGAAGCACATTTTGTCATTACTTCACTTGACAAAGATGGTCAACACGCTGTGTGTTCAAGATTTCCATTGGTGAACCACTTTAACCAAGCTTTTTGCTTTAGTGGCTTTAGACTGACCCTGAGCACAATTTTTGGGGAGAAAGATAGAGGAAAAAGAAGAGACCTCCTCTCCAGTGGGGCCCCTTTTCCCTCCAGATGGAGCCATGAGCGATGATGAGCCTACCTTATGCTCCTCAGTTAAGTGCTGCGGAAATGAGCTAGGACAAAATCAGTCCTCATCCTCCCTGTGCTGCAATTCCTCCTCCTTGTGAGGGGGAAGATATCTAACAAGGCTATTGCATCGATAGATTCATTAGTGTTTGTGAAGCACTGAGATATATGAGAATCATATCAGCACTTAGAAATATCTGTAGACCCTGTGATAAGCTTCTGATAGTTTACTTCTGATAGTACCCCTCTGTAGACTTTAATTCTCACTATGAAATGCTCGAGGGAACCAAAGTGTACATTTCAAAACAGAAATTATGATCACCAGCTACTTTTTGCTTGCGACTCCAGCAGTTCTTTCATTCTCATGCTTACAAAACCAAAATAAATCCTAAAGCCTGTGTATTTTTCCTTTTCCTCAGAGACATGAGTCACAAAGTTAACTTGATACCTGCTGATCCTTCTGAGCCCAATAAGCAGATTAGACCTCCAAATTATCATGAAGTGCTCAGATCTGGCAAAAATTAAGTAATTAGGAGCCTTGTTTTTCTAAACAACCAGCAATTTTATGTCTGTTTAGGAAGAAACCTCATCTGGTGTAAGAGAGAACAATTCTGTGAGTCACAATGAATCCGTGCACATTTACCTCAGACTAAAGTTTTGTCTGTACTTACCAATGCATTTCAAAATTAATAAAAAGGAAAAAGAAATCACTGACAGCCCATTATTTTGCCTTGCCAAAGAAGTTATGAAAGTACTTAAACTTTAAAATTGTGTCTTAAATGGGTTTAAGTCACACAAAAGTCCCCTTCATCTAAACTCGGTGAAATAGTGATATCAAGAAGAGTACCCTTATGTCACTGTGGCCTGATGGACAGAAAAAAAAAAAAGTCTCTGTTACTGCTTCGGACTTACAAAAGGAACTTTGGCTCCAATCTCAAAATGTAAAGCAGGCTCCTAAGAGATGAAAAGTGTCGTGACTTTTTTCTGCTAAGGCTAAACTCCACAGAAATCCCTCACTGCCCCTCAGGAGCCCAACTGAAGCTTTGAACTTAATTTCTCTTCAGAAAAAAGGAAGGTAGCACAATGCAGCACCCTGGGCCTCAGTATTATGATTGCTTGAGACTGTGAGGGAAGCACATGCCTTGGACATCTACGGTGTATTCTGAAAGAAAATGCCAGCAGAATCATTCAAAATGTACCTTTCCAAAGGACAAGGTATAACATTTTCAAAACACCTATACCACTTGTGAGCCTACACTTAAAAGAGTGAATCAAAATTACCTATATTATGTAAAAAGATTAAAAAAAAAAAAAAAATCCAGTTGTTTAGATTCAGATTCACAGAAATATTTAACTACTTATCTTTAGTGATTTGGACCTCGGCTGGTGTGGTTGATTTGCATTTTGCACCCTTGATGCAGACTGTTCCCACAACTCTACCCTTTTGGTCAGCAAGACAAGAACATCCCATGTTTGCCTAGCTGCGACCTCCTTGTGCAGTCTAAGAGTGGCCAGCCAGGTCAGCACCTCATTTTCCCATAACCATTCTGAACAAGCCAAACATCCTGCTAATTGCTTGTTAATAGAAACCCATCACCCTCACAATGAAAATAGCAGTTTCTTCAGTTTAAACAAATCATTTTGTGGTTTAATTTCCTCTTTCTTGCTGATAGGTGGCACCATTTTCTGCACAGAATGCCAACACTTGAAGCACATAGAGAATTTCCACAGCTTTTGGCAAATGCTTCGCTGCAAACACACCACAGCACCAAGCCATGTGTGTGTTGGAGCTCTGTCAATAGATTGGACAAATTTCACCGCAATAAACTGCAAAAGCAGAAAATTCTTTCCCGAACTCTGATTGAAATCCCTTTATTGAAGCTCAGTTATTCATGGAGAGAACCCAGGTCCTGATCACCTGGTGAACTGCCATCTGTTGAGTCCTCCTTGCTCATGGACAGTTCAGCTCAGTCTCTAATATTTAACTTCCATTTTTCCAATTCAAGGAAATTCCAATATGCCTTGCCCTTCCCTTATCATTCTTATTTCCGTAACTCCCAGTTACAAGACTAAAGTAGAAACTTTTCCTCAAGAACTTTCTGCCAGCTAGATTTTTTTCCCCCATGGGTTATGATTTTTTTTTTTTTTTTTGTACATTCTAGTATAACATTTTTGTTACTTTGCTTTTACCTTACTGTTTCAGAGAACAAACCACTTCAGCCCTTATTGTCTTCTTTGTAAAATTCTGCTAAACCAGTCAGGAGGCAAAACGTGCCTAATGCAGGTGCTCGGTTGCATTACATGATCAACAGATAAACAAAACAAAAACACCTGGGAAGTGATGTGTAAGCTGAAAAGCCATTCTCTCTGCTACTTAGTGCTCAGCTACAGGAACATGATCCACAGTTGACTCATAAAGATTTTTAGATTTAAAAAAAAAAAAAAAAAGTAGCTAAATTGATGATATTCATTCTTCACAGAAAATAATCTGAGGCTTCTGGTAACTTCTTTGGTACAAATGTTGTCAGATTCAGAACTAACGACAAAATATTTACTTTAACCTACTTTTGCTGGATATTATTCACAGAAATGGAGGTGTCTGTGACAGTGAGGAACATGGAAAGCAGTCCCCAGCCTGGTTACACAACCATAACCCACGGGAAGGCCCTGGGCTCTCCTTCCTGGTAGGAGGAGCAGGACGTGGGCGCGTTTCTCCTGCCTCCAGCAGAATGTAAAAAGGTGTCAGGTGCTTTTTCAGCTGCTCTGTGCTCTTTGATCACAAATTGCAAACTTTGTGCATAGATGGTAACAGAGGAGAAACAGTCTGACTGAGCTTCAAAATCAGTGTTTAAACCAGTAGTGTATGTTTTATACAGCTGAGCAGTTCGGGAACCCGATCAGTTCTCACTCTGCTATCACCCACGCCAATACATGACACAGAGCATCTGCTTGCACTTCTATGAAGTTGTTTGCTAGCAATATGAAATGTGTGACGCTCAGTCACTTCTGAAATATATTTAACGGGAGATGACAGAGGTCAAACTAAGAAGAGGTGAGAAAAGGAAGAGTTGGCAGCAATTATTACCAGTTTTTAACTATAAGAGAACTACAGGGCATCCTATGGAATGAATTGGCAATAAGCTTAAAAGCAGAGAGAGTGACTCACACGGCAATTGTGCTATTTATTGAAGAGGATGTTTTGACCTCTGGAGGTATAAGTGGATTAGGTGTGTACATGCAAGGCCCACAGTAGTCATTAAATAGAAAGGTTGGTATGCATAGCCTCTGGCTTGGGGAGTCCTTACCTTTTGAAATTAGGGGGCAATGTATGATGGAAGGATTGGTAGACATATATCCCGGTCTCCTGTTTCTAAACAGCAATTATTGACTGTTTTCAGAAATGAGGTGCTGGACTGCACAGACTGCTGGTACAAGTATGACAGTATGGAAGGGCGCGTGTAAGGACTTTATATCCCCTTTCTATTGCCGTTGGGAAGATGAAAGTGACTTTAGAAGAAAAAAAATCAAGTCAATAACACTACTGTCAGCTGTAACAGGCTAGGCCTATAAATTGCTAGTGTTCTCCAATTTCCATTAGCTTCAGTAGAACAACGATACTTTATGATCTGCACGCTTGTCCTCCGTATTGATACAGGTCTAGTCACAGGGTGTGGGATCAGTCCTGTCCTTCACTAACCTATGTGATTTGGGAAGTATAAATTGTTCTATTTCTTCGGCTGTGGGAGTGTTCTTTAGAACAGTAACACAACATTGACAGATCAGTCGTGCTTGAAGAGATATCAGTTATCAAAATACAGCTCCAATACAAAATTCCTAGCAAGAGAACACTTTCATCACCAGCTTCCTCTGTGGTTCAGTACCTTATTTTTCCCCACAGTTCAAAGAGATCAGGAATGTTGATTGGAAGGTCATATTTTTTTAATGGAGATTTTTTTAAATCTACATATGAATGCTTCCTGTGGAGCACTTACTGCTCCCAAGGGAATATATATGAACATAGTTTGTATTACTGTGTGGATTGGTACCTGCAAGCATTATCTTAGTATGTCTTTGTAGCGGAATTACAAGACAAGCTTTCCCTGAGGTCTGGCAGTTAACAATGCAGTCATAGCCTGTAACATTATCAGTCTCATTTTGGACATGCGTTTTCAGGGGCCAAGTCTCTAATGAGTGTGTAGAGATACATGCACAGAGATCGTCCCCTTTCAAACAGCTTGCAATCTGCTGAGCAGCATGCTGTGCTCATCTTAGAAATGGGCTAACTACCTTTTAGAACAGATTACATGCATTTTATATTTCAAAACATTCATATATTATTTGCTTTTCTAGCTTTTTTTTTCTAGTTGTCTGACAACTTTGAATTTTAATACAAGGTGCCCAAATGTACAATAATAAAAAATGCAGCTCATGTCAGCAGTAAAATGCATAGTAATTTATTAACTTTTCAAGTGTAAATACAAATTGATTTCATGATGTGCCACATAACGAAAAATTATTTGCAGTCACCACTTGCCTTCCGATTACTGCATTATTATTTTTTTAATTAAACTTATTACAAAGAGTTTAAAAATTGGGCAATGCTTTTTGATGGCCAATAGAAAGTTGCAACTCTATGAAGAGTAGTAAGTACTTCTACAAGTCTTTGAAGTATGCTCTTGATTCAGAAATTCTGTTCTTCGAAATCAGGTTGGCATGTATTGCTTCACTGGGAAATTTGTAAGTACATATTCTTGGGCAAAGAAAACATTGTTTTTATTTAGGGCAATCCTTGAGGGCAATAACTTTATTTACATATTTTTAACACTTCTGTAAAATAAGTCAATGTATTTTGTGAAACCCTTCTAAAATACATTACAACATATTAGAGAGGTCATTGTAAATCTCCTTCAGATGCCATACATGGTGGGGACATTGTAGAGACAGCTAAAATCTTCACATGGCATAAAGATTTTCAAGATATTTTCAACGGTTATCAGAGTAAAATAGGGAGACTGTAAAGTGAGAACCTGAAGCTAATTTGTTACATTTGTTTAGATGTAAATATTGATGTGCTTTGTGCCAAATTCACTGAGAATTACTAGCAATATAATTTCAGTATTTACTCCTTGAGTTCCCTTAGTTCATCAGGTAAGCAGACTCCAGCTCTAGGAGAATATACTCAGTGCATCCTTGTTTCATGAATATCTTTGTTACCACGCAGGAAGATATAAATACATGATGTGCATGCTTCAGCAGATCATAGCCAATTAATTTATTTTCCATGCATTCAGTAATTACAGCTGTCACCTCAAGTTTACTAATGTCACGAGAAAAAAAAAAATATATATATATATATTTTTCAAAATAAGGTTCGGAGGTATACACAATAGTGGAGGTATACACAATATTCTTCATGAAGGAATACAAAATGGGATAAAGTTTGTGATTCCTTCCTGAGAGAATATTAAGTTTATTTTGGTGGCATCCGTATTTAGAGATTTGTGAAAATGTGATCCTTTCTTGGTTTCTACACATCTTGGTAGCCAGTTCCACTGATTTGCAATACCATCTTAAAAATGGAACATCATTGCTAGAACCATTTTCAATTGAGGGAAATCTGACAGTTGTTCTCCCTCCCCAAGGCTTCCACTAAATCAGCAAACTAACTAATAACCCAAAGGTATTTGTGTCTTAACTGAATAATAACATATCTGTCTCTCCCTGAACTGCAACTTTTAAGTTCTTAAAATGGAATTCACTGGGTCCTACCACAGGCCATAAAAGACTCTGGTATGGCTCTTAAATGATTCATGTCCATTGAATGCTGGATACTGAAGGAATTACATGCTGTGTAATTGATCTAAAGAACAGATTAGGGCTGGTGCTATTCCATTAAACCTTATTAACTATGGCTTAAATACTTAAAATTTCAGCCGTCCTGTGTCAGATAGATTATGCCCCTTGTCATCCAGCAAGTGAGGTTTCCATCTACTGAAACATAGTTTTTAAAAAGGACCAGGCTGATGAAAAGAGATGTAAACAGTTTCCAAAGGACTGTGAATGCCTGATTTTCAGACATGCTAAGCCCCAAATCATTTGTTAAACTGACAGAGATGGTTCAATGCTTTCAGAGCATGCATGAAGAACTGCTTTAGTCTTCATATTTTTGTGTTACATCATTTCCGTGGAACCAGAGTTTAACTTTTTTTGGATGTGAACAGTCTTGAAGAGTTTTGATGCCTCATGGATGAGCACAACATAGATCTTTATGTAATTCTAGTGGAATCCACTAAGTCCTTCAATGCCTCAATCTCTTATTTATTTGTTTATTTATTGAACTCTTTCTTCCACCTCTTCACTGCTCTCCACTGGAGCTGATTCCTCCAGAACTAGTAAACCGTTAAAGCTAGTGGACAATTTTGTGTGATGAACAAATAACTCTAATCCAGCCAAGAATAAAGTCAGCTTAGAAGAGTGTTTATCACTCTCAAAAGAGATAGTTTTTTTTTTTTTTTTTTTTTTTTTTTTTTTTTGTTTAATACAGGCCTCAAACTTCTTTTAAATGCATCTTGATATGCTTACAAAACTATGATCTGACATGATTGCCATCCCTGATATATACACAGCAGTGTACAAGACCTGATACTCTTCTTGTCTTCTATTGTTCTGTCCTAGGACCTAGTATTTAATTCTATGAACTCTTCAACAGAATATCCATTGAAAATCCTGTTCACATCAGAATTTCCTCTACTACAAGGCATATTACATTATATTAAGTATTTTCAGATTATCTGGACTGCTGCACTGTGGGAAACATGACTAAACATTTGAAACAATATTAAGCAGGATTTCAGATTATTCTAAGGATAAAATAATGAAAAGAGACCTGTAGACTTTGGTTAAAACAGATAATAGTCAAGGCTTTTTTTATTATTAGTCCTTTTATGAGAGAATATTTAAGATCCTCTCACATGCAGATTTACCATGTTAATTCCACGGTCAAAGCAGTGGTTCAGACAGATAAAGACCAAAGTAAAAAGAACCCAACAGCTCTATTTCTTAAATATAAGAAATTGTTCCAGTAAGTCTTAAAAAAACCTGACAATCACAGAGAAAACCAACCTCACCTTTAAGGGTTATTTGAATTCTTTCACATTATTCTATAAATCTCAGAGCCATTTAACTATCACAGAAATCTGCTTTCCTTCTTATACCGAAAGCCTGGTTCTTTCAAGACTTTTGCAGTGCATGACCTCTGGCTCAAAGTGTGCCAGGACCGACCCTCAGTCCAACCATGGCCACATTCAAATGCTTTGTACTGGGCACTGAAAATGAAAAGTAGCGTGACTCCAAGAACAACCCAAAAATTATTTTTGTTTCCATTTTATTCTGTGCAGCATGCCTTGAAATAGGAATGGCAAGAGCTCTTCAAGAAACAGATCACCAAGATTCATGGTACTGTAGCATCTGCAATTACCTATTTTTCTGGCTCAGTAAAACAAAGCCAAGCATTTTTTAAAAGTACCATAAAATATTAAATAATACAAGGTACTGTCCCTGTCTCTCATTCAGTATGACTGAATTTTCTGCAATGAAAAGCTGTTTGCCATGGACCCCCACCCAAAGCCTGCTGACCTTGACACTGGTCATCAACTTTGACGGCCTTTTGGATAAGGTTTTGCCATTGTCCTGCTACCTGTGCACAGACACTGCATGAACCACTGGAAACATCGTTAAATTCAGGTTCACAAAGGTGCTGTCACCAGGTTGACCACAGTAAAGTATTTATATTTCAGAATAATGTTACTTATATATGCTGCCTAGTTCTCTCTTGCTCTAATTTCTTCTCATAGCGCTAGGGTTTTATTTTTCAAATACTGAAAATACTTTATTGGTTTGTTCAGGAAATTTGTCTAGATGGTCCTCACAAAGCGTGTTTTCTCACATTTGACATTTTCACAGGATAGGATACAAAATGGAAGCCTCAAGTTGCTACGTTCCACAGCTGGCACCTAAGTCGCCTTATTTTCAGAAGTAACGAGCATCCAGCTACCTCCACCCACAGCTCCTAGACAGCTGCTGGAGCAAGACAAAGTGCACCTGCATGCACAGCACTGCAGGACAGGAGCCTTGCACTTATACTCGGGGCTTGTGGGCCAACAAAGGCCTCTAGAAATCCACCAATCTACTAGGACGTTTGCTGCCTCAAAAGAGTTAAATACTTAAGTGTTATATTGTGATGCCTTTACAGCCAAGAAATGTAAAATGTGGCAATATAATGGAGCATGTGGTTATTTTACTTATTCAACATTTACCTGTGTCTATTGAAGAGGTCTCTAAAATGCTGTTTTAGCAGCTCAAAGGTTGAGAACCACCTGTAAACATATGCAGAACAGTCTCCTCCTAGAAATAGAAACTCCTAAACAATCAACCTTGAAATGTATCATATATTATGTTTTCCAGTGTTATTTACAGGTCTTCTTTTTAGTACAATGAACCAGACATGCTGAAAAGGTAGGATTTTTTCCAGTTCCCTTTTATACGAAGTACAATAAAAAAGGCACATGATTATTCACCATAGGAGTTGTGCACCAGTCAATAACTTAAAGCTAAAAAGCTACCCATTGGAGAACTGTCTTTTTGAGGCAGTATTGGGATCTCTCCTTTCAACTCATAGAAACATCTGTCTAATAATCCTCCTAGGAGAGCTTAAGAAAAACACTTTTCCATGGTTTTCTGCTCTTCCAAAGATTTCCAAATCAACAGAAAACTCTTTTTAAGCTTACCAGGTCATCTACCGGAGCAAGGAATAGTCAAATAGGGCATGTATGTGTTTGCTTTTATTTATTTTTTCTCATTCTTTTCCCCTTCCTTTGAATGCCCAACTATGGGGGGCTCCCTAGATCCAAGTCCTGTTCAAACTGTTTTGCTTTAAGACAAATGCCTTGCAAGATATGGCACACTGAGCAATGGGCAACGGCAGGAGAGGCAGCTTCTCAGCCTCGGCAGTCAATGTCGGCCGTGTTTTATCCAGTTTCTAATCATCCATTTTTGCCCCGAGCACCTTTGCACAACTAATCTGAGCCCAAAATTTGCATCCTTGGACATTTCCACTTCTAGACAACGGCCAGTGTCTCTGCTGATGATTGGACCGTTCTGAAAGGAAGAAAAAAGAAGCATTAGAAGAAGGAATAAAAAACCAAAACAGTCTAGAAGAAAAAAGTGCTAGATCTGTAAATTCATAGAAAGCAATATAAAATGCCTGGAAAATTCTTTAAATAGCAAATGATAAAAATCTCTTGAAAGTACTAGAAGAAGAACTTCTTCCTAAGAAGAACTAAATAATCCAGAGTACTAAAAAAATCTTTGAAAATTCTAGATTTAGGAATTTGTAGAAAATTCCCAAGAAATCACTAGAAAATTACTAGAGAAATCTAGAATATTCCAATAAAGCATAATGGGGACTCTTAAAATGCATAAATGAAATTTCCTAGAAGGAATAAAGATGTGGGGGGTGAGGAAGTCCTACAAAACATATCAGAAAATCCCCCAACAGCATAGCAAGAAGTTCCTACAGATCACAAAGGCTGTATGCACGTGTCCCTCGAAGAGTAAAGGATAGGATTAATAAAAAGGGTAAGAGGATATTCCTAGAAAACACACCCCAAAATGCCTAGAGATAATAGAACGTTTCTGGAAAACACATGGTGGGAGGAATGCCCGGGAAGTGTATCAGGCTATTTCTAGATGTTGTAAGTGGGGATTCCTAGGAAACAAATCAGAAAATTCCTAGAAAAAGTGTGTGTGGGGAATCTGAGAAAGCATCAGAGGGCATTCCTAGAATGTCCTCTAAAAACCTCCTTGATTTTCATTCAACATCCTCCAGGACACTACTTCTCCCCAGCTCCGCTCCCTGAGCTCTTCTGTACCTGTGTGAAATCCCAGAACCTCTGTGCTGGCCTCAGGACGTCTTCACATTTCTTCAGGGTTGGCGTCCTGCCCTTCCCATCGTCGACGAGGCATTTGGAGTCAGGCAGAAAGGCCGTGGAGCCCAGCGGCCCCAGCTGCAGGACGCCTTCTGAGCTGTAGCGGACCAGCTGGGGAAGAGAAGGGAGGAGAGGCATTCATCCCGGCCCCGTGCCCCGGCTCAGGGATGCAGAGCCGGCTGCCACCTCCTGCCTGAGCACTGCTGTCCTGCTGCCAGGTGGCTGTCCTGGCACCCAGGAGACCTTTCGGGGGAAACCTGTAGTAGGATGCAGTATTCCCTGCTTTCATGCTTGTGCTCTCCACCCAACATTTCGGGCAGAAGGGCAATCAGGAAAAAGAAGTAATCAATATGCATATCATACCCACTCAGCAGGAATTGATGCAGCAAGGACACAATGTCAATTTGCCGTGTGGGTTGGTCTTAAGAGCTCTGTTAGGGGCTATTGATAGCAACAGCCCTAATTAGGTTTTGTAAATAAATGTTACTGAAAAAATTCAGTATCCAAAAATACAAGGGGAAAAAAAAATAATGAGATAAATTTGCTGAAATATCCTTCAGGCCTACATAATAAAGAATCACATTCTGATATTTCAGTTTTGCGTGAGCCTTAACTGTTCTGAAATTTAGTGAGGTGGTAAATGCTACTGGCTGGAAAAATGCTTCAGGTGACAGCCATTTATTATTTTGGAGCATTTATTTATTTTTTAACAAAAAAGTTTTAGCGGGCATTATTAGTTTAACATGTACAACACAATTAGTGGTGTTAATTTTTACAAAGGGAGTGTAATTGTTACCTTTCTTCCATTTTAAGTGATTTCACCTGCCTCAAGTCATTCACAGCACCAGAAATGCAACATTTCTCCTCATTTTCCTTATCTATGGATAACTGCCCCCCCAAGAAGCATTCAGAAGGGCTCTGTTTAGTGCAGGCATATTACGTTAGAATGCCCCTCCAATCAATCTGAGGTAGCTACTTCTTGCTTCTGTGTTTAAATCCGGCGTTGTTCCACCAGCATGGTGTTTTGCTCTTCTTACCCTAAAAGTGGTCAAGTGCAGGACCCAAAAGACTGCAAAACAGGGTCAGCTACCTGGCTGGTGCAGTGTGAGGCAGGGTGCTTCAGAGTGAAGATCAGAGCCACTGAAGAAATGCAGTTATCACCCAGTAAATTCACTGTCCATCTTGTCTTACTGCTCTTAAATGGCTGGAATTACTTAATGAGAAAGGGAAGGCAGGTCAGAAGTGCCTGCCATTTAACAGACACCACTGACCAGTGCATGAGATATCATTAAGAGTCAATCAAACACCCTTGAATTAGAATGTAGCTTTCTACACCCATTCTTATGAACCTCACAAGAACCATGCTGTGAATAATCATGTCTTTCTGGTTGTAAGAAGAGCACTGTCTACTCAGTCCCAGACCAGCTGCCCTTTGACACATACCAAGTATGTGCTCATTTTCCCCACCTGCTGCTTGTGTTCAGAGCAGCCCTGGGAAGTGCAGAGTTAGGACAGAGCCCACATCAGAGAAAGCAGAGGGATAACCACAGGAGGAATCTTCTTGGCACGCACTATGTCATTAGTTGAGGCACTCTCTATACTCTCTAATACTTCCTTTTTCTTCTTTCTCCATAAGGATACTGGGGACATGTAAAAGAAGCTCAAGCAAGCAAACTGATTCAAAATACAAATGGACTGCTGGCTCTGACAAATGGACGTGCTTTTAAGTAAAACCTGCATGTGTATTTCATGCTTTGAATATCCACTGGGTACTCAGCAGAGTTCAAATGAACTGCAGGCACGGCTGAAAATTACACTCGCTAGGAAATGCGTTCATCTTGCCATCTTTATTATACATCTCCAGGTCTAAAAATACCTGCTAGCAACCTCGTTAGCTTTGCCTCATCTAGATAATCAGAACCACCATTTATAATGGGCTACCTGCTCTGTCAGATCGGTTTTCCTTCTCTGGTTTAGAATGAGCAAGATTTTCTATACAGAGATTAAAGTGGTGTAAAACATTCTTTGTCCTTAGAATCTCAGCAGTCAGAACTGGATGTTCTGCTCCGCATCACAGTAACCACGCACTTGGGAAAGGCGGTGTTATAAAGAAGCCTGTCAAAGCAGAAACTAGCATGTCTTCCACTTCTAAGGCCCAAGCAGAAACAATAACTCTGCTCAACTATCTTCAGTATTGAAAGTGGCAGTTGTGTGACAGCTCAGCAGAATAAAAGATGGCTTTGTGCAGGAAACTGATATCTGTACACTGATAAAACAAACAGACTATCATGGACTTAGTTTTCCTGAATCTATACTTTCTTCTGAGAGTTCCAACAGTCGCAAAAACTTACCATTATCCTAAAATAAAATAAATTCTAAAAAACCCCATGCAAGCCATTATCTCATTTCAAACCAGATTATATAACAAAGTTTTAGTGTGTGTTTCTGCAAAATCAGACCTGAAATTAAGGTTCAAAATACTATTATATGATTAATAATGCCACCCTCCAAAGACTTGATATCATCACTTCATAGAGACAATATAAACTGCAAATAAAATAAGCATTAAAGTAAGTTGCTTATTACTGTAGTCTAGAAAACAGGAACTGGAATACAGAGTCAATGAAATAGTGAAAATCACACCTGCTGTGTTCAAATTCAATCTCAAGAGCCACTACCATATTGAAAAAGAAATAATAACCTCTGCATTTGCATTAGAACTGTGGGCATGATGCATCATGCCCAATCCATTGCTAGCCAGGCAAGTTCTGGCTAGCACTGGCAGTTCCCTTTATTAAGGGACATCCAATCCCATTAAAAAAAATAAAAAAATAAAAAACATTGAGTGCAAATTTCAATGAGCTGAGAGCCTTACATTTCCAAACATTCCTCGACATTTCCACACATTGCAAGCTACAGAACAGAAATGCTTCTTTACACCTCACGTAAGGATGGACCTTGGCTTCCCTTTTCTCTTTTACCTCAGAAGAACTGAAGGATCCACAGACATGACACTGAAACTAAGTGCTGTGTTAAATACTCCAAGTTCTAATCCTGATTCCACCCCTGCAGGATATTTTTTCTTTCAATTTTCTGAAATCTGAACAGAATGGAAGAGGTGTCAAAGCTTGTTTACCAAAGCCAGCATATCCGATTAAAAACCAGTAAGCAGTGACACCTACGGAAGGTGATCCTCCAGGAGCAATCTGATAGGTAAATGTCAGCTTTTAATTGAAAGATCTGACTTCAAAGAATCCATCCCTGCTGATTTCCAGTCAAGTGAAAAAAAAGTACAAGTCAACAGGTAACTTTGTAAGAAATGCACAGATGGATGCAGTAGCTTTCCACGTTGAACTTAATCTCTTTCTCTGTCTTGTTCTCCAAGCAAAAGGAAATCTTTGAACAATCTTTCAGCCCTGCAGGTTAAGGTGAGCTGGAGGATGACACAAATTGAAACAGTGAGCTATACTGGAGTCTGAACTATCCTAAACGCCCAGAACACTTGTCAGCACAAGACGAGCAGATCACAAGGGAAACAGCTACCAAACACACAGGTTTGTTAGGGAATGCTCCCTGTAAGTGAAGAAATTTCCTTCTCACCCACCCTGCTGTAAGTGATCAGACATGCTCTCCAGCCTGCAGCTCTGGAAAACCACGGCTCTACCAACTAACGCGTTAAATACATGCCCTCAGGCAACAGCTTAAGCGAGGCCTTTCATGTCCTTTTATTCCGTCTGTTTGTGTAGCTGCAAGCTCCGGGAAGCCGAACATGGAGATCTCCCTTCTTTCTGCTTGATCTTGGCACGGGGGAGTTCTCCCTCCCAGGGCTGCTGAGGCTCCGCTTTCTCTGGGCGTGAGAGGGAGGAGAGGAGGGTGGAGAAGGAGGCCGCTCACTGGCCCTTCTGTCCCCGGATGCCATTTTGTTCTCTTCTTTCACCTGCCGTATAATCAGCTCCACATCACAGCATTCAAGACAGAGTCTGAGATGGTGAATACTTCTACTGAGGCTGTATAATTGCTCTCAGATGGTTCAAAACCCTGCGTGTGTGCTATAACCAGCGTAAGCAGCTTCCAGAACAACAGGTTCCAACTTTGGGGGTTGCTCTCTTTTTTCATTTCTTTAAGCTGTTTTTAAAATAAAAGGGTACTGTACAGAGCTATCGACCCAATAGCTATTACAGATGATTGTATATCCAAGCCATGTGCAGAAACAAGGTGCTTCAAGACTCCCAGTACGCTCCTTTTTTTCCTGAATATTTCCCTGGCTATGGATGGTGTTTCCCATTGCCCTCCCAGCAGCATTTGCAAATCCTTTGTTCCCCCGAAAGGGATCTGACTCACATTTCAGATCCCATGAACACATATAAAAATGACACTACTACTCTCTAAAGTGAGTTTTGAAATAAACTTAGACGGATGAAAAACCTTGTTTGGATATTCCTAATGGTTGGCTTACGCCAATTTAACATAAATCAAATTCAAGAAACTTAATTGATGTAAACTCAGGCTAAGCACATTCAAGGATATCCATAAAGGTGTTACCCCGGTCTGAGTAAAGTAATTTAAAAGCTGATTTCAGTTGAAAAGATGTCATTTATGGTGGTAAAAACTCCATCTCAGGAATACACATAGGGAAGGGCATTTTGTTCATGGAGCAGTAACTGGAATGGTTTTCTTTTTCACTGGTATTGCAGGACAACACCATCAGTGGTGTGCAGTATGCAAGGAAAACACTTGACTTATACACTTGACTGACTTCTGTTGGTTTCAGCGGAACCATGCGCATACTAAAATCCCTGCTTATTTGCTTGTCAGAATTGAAGAGTATTAAAAATAAGACTGTATGTGAATAGTGGGCAGTTTTCAAACCAGTAGAACACATCAAGCATTTAAACTGGTGAAAACGAGTGCCACATTTATATTCATGTATATTCTCTAGGCACGTACAACTAACCTAAATCTCAATGCAGCAGGGGTCTCTTATGCCCTATACATGTGATGAAAAAATGTCAGAAACTGGAAGTTAAACGTAACAGACAACTATGCTCACCCAGGCTGATTATGAGAGGGGCTTAAAAAATGTTTATTTAATATATTAAAAAGCCTGCTGTCAACACCTTTCATGCTATATGCTTGAATATCCTTGATTAGGGTTTGTGCAGCTGTGGTTCTCGTACTGAATTAATTTTGTAAATTGTGGTGAGATGATAGAACTTTTCCAGCTGTGTAATCATTAATTAACTTGGTTGCATCTGAGTGACTCCAACCTATACTTGTCTGTGAAATCATCAACTGTTTTATCTAATATCACCTTTGTCTTCTGCCTGGTGTTTCTTACAGAGTAAAAACTTTTAATTTTATTAAAAAATAAATTTTATTTTAAAAAAAGGAAATTGAAAGTGCTGCAGGATGATTTGGTAGAATAACTTCTTGCCTTTCCCATGCTTTTATAATTCTTACATGCAGGGAATACTTTGAAGGATTTGGGAATAGTGACTTTCTCTTTCTATGCTTTTAGAAGATGCAAATACAAGAGGGCTGTAGCGCATGGCTGTAATTTCAAGTGTAAAAACAGCATTCAGGCTCTTTTGGAAATTTCAAATAGATAGGATATTGAGACCAATAGGATAAGAGAGACAGAAAAGATTTAATTGGTCACTACCCAACTTCAAAATTTTGGAGAACACTCTCCAAAATACACATACCTTATGTATTGTTATTTAAACCCGAGGAAAGCTGCCTAGTGTCTACTCCAGGGGTCCCAAATTCCAAAGGCATCATTTACTAGGCAATGAAATTGCTTCTTACTGAAAGGAAAATAATCTGTTCCTTAAGCTTTTCCTGAAGCGAGCTGAAAGCCAGCTGGACAGGGATGAAAGAAATTGGTCAATGTTAGATGTTCTCTGACAGGTGAGCTACTTTAAGCCCCCAGATTTTAAGAATGAGTCAGGAGAAGCTGAACACATCATACATCCTTTCAAATAAATTCACAGTACCTTTTATGCCCTAATTTACTTTCTTCTTCTGGAAGTCAAAACATATTCTATAAAACAGGAGCCATGGAGGTAAACTAGTCAGAATAATCTATTTCATTATTCCTCTCAATGCTAGCATGATAATAGATGATTAGATGTTGCAAAGGAACTTTTGAGAAAGAAATTTGCAGCCTTTTGGTCAGAATTAGAATGGAGCAAGAGACTGAGCTCTCTGAGTGCTTTGACATCTCCAACTAGAGTATTCTTGGAAAACTCATTTACATCTAATTAAGCAACACAATTTTGTTACCTTACTCATAGGCTGTTCCTTCTGTCTTTGCTATGAAAGCATCAGGCAAGTGTCCCATAATGATTCTGCTAAGGGTGGACATTTTGTCAGTAGGAATTACTGTCTAACCACTTTGCTCTAATGAGGTTTGACTCTTCACCAGCTTGCAATTAAGGACAATAGGCAATATTTATATTTCACAACTCCTGTTATGCCTCCGTGGTGATGTATGAGCCAGGACTCCAAACCAATATATGTATGGGTGAACTTCAGATAATTGTTAAATCTGTGATAAGGTCAGAGTTTATTTACGCATGAGAACGTTCATTAATGTAGTTTTGATTTGGTACTTCAAATGAAACCAAAATTACATTTCAGAAGAAGCTCTAGTCCTAGATCTAAATAATATCCCACTAGTATTGGAAAAAAGAAAAATAAGTAACATCACTATAAAGCATGAAAAGAAGAGATGTCATTTTGCAATCACCAGAGATCTGTAAGAAAATAATACGCACAGGGACTGACAAAAAAGTGTTCCATTTTAGAGAAGTATTGACTTGAAAACATATTCTCAATTCCCTTCAAAGTTGACGTTAAATATGTGCTTAACTTTCCGCCTAGTCAGGGAAGCATTTCAGAGTATTGCTAAAGCACTTCTGACAGGAGCCTACTGGACCAATCAACGGTGAATATAAAGAGGTACTATTCCAAGAATAAGTCATAATGACAAGAGGTACTCGCTCAGACTGTCTGAATTTGTTAATTGTCAGTGGATCTCCTCATTACTAAAACAAATTATAATTCTTCTGTTTTCTTTATTAGCATCTTTAATGTACAGATTCCCATGTTGAACTACCTGGGAAAGGGAATCCAAAAAGACTACAATAGGGCCAAATTTTTTCTTTGCAACACAGAGGTATACTGCCAAACTGAAATTTTCTTGAAGTTACAGGTTTCCCATTAATTACAGGATTTTAATTTTTTACCTGAGAGGACATTCCATGGCATGGATAAAGGATTGCTTTGTCATCCTCTTCAGCTCCCTGATCTAAACAGTAGCCACTAGCTTTGCTGTTACGCACCTATAACCAAATCAGAAAGAAAACAGTTGTATTAGATGTTATTCTGTAAGATGCAAGTCCAATCTAGCCATCACTTAGCTACAGTACAACTACTGACACAAATAACAGATAAAACCATTCTCATTTTCTCTGAGAAACATGTTCTTATTCTCCATATATGTCAGGACTCCAATAGTACAGTCGCTCCAAGAAAAGAAAGCTTATTTGGTTGACCTGCTGTCTTTATGAAATTATTAACTTGGGTCAGAGTTTTATTTTCCTCAATCACTCAAGGGTCAAAACCCCATAATATTCACACCAAGAAACCCAGGTCAAATTTTGCTCCAAATTACCCTAGCGTAAAAATAAATTTTGATGCTATATGCTGGAAACGTGACTTCACCAAACAGCATTAGAACTACCCTGCACTGTGTTGGCTCTTGCAAACTTTTACTTGCTCATATTTTGTATATAAAAACAAAAAAGCATGAAACTTTTTTTTTTTTTTTTTTTTGAATTGAGACTATAGTACCTTGTCACTTACAGAAATGACATACATTATTGTGAAAGGATACAGCAAGGATAAGCAGCACTGGAGTGCTTTCAGTATATTTACGGATTGGGTTCAGCGAACCAACCAAGTCAAAAACTCATGCATCTTCCCAGACAGGAAGACAAGTCTATAAAACTGTGTTGGAGCTCTCATGAAATTACAAGCCTTTCTTCCTCTTCCGGCTAGAAGTATTACACATGTTTTGGACACAAAAATTTTACAGGTCTCTTAAACAAGAAGTTATTTACATGCACATTTTGGAACAGTCAACAGGTCAGTTTTAGTTTAGACTGTGAACAATTTGTCTGGCCACTACCATAACACAGAAATAGTTGCTGCATGAAGTGTCAGAAAAATCAGTAAATAATCCTTTATATTATAGTGTATGAACATAACAGGCAATCTGATGGATAAGGGGGATCACTAGCAGTTAAATTTCAGGAGGTTTATTTTACGACTCAGGTACTATAGAGGCTAAAGAACATGAAGACAGCTTTATGACAGCTTTAAAAATGTGAATTGAGTCACAAGGAAATACATTTTTTACTATTGTTTCATTCCGTTTCATGTCTATTCAATATGTCTATTTTCCTTAAACTCCTTAAAATTCAGATACCTTTTTCTCTAGAAAAATAGCCATAAGAGAAAATATTTAATAACAAGCTTGATATGGGATGAAGCATCTG
>CM021745.1:12153933-12295758 GCA_011075105.1 Heteronetta atricapilla | reverse complement strand
TTTTTTTTTTTTTTTTTTTTTTTTTTTTTTTTTTTTTTTTTTCTCCCTGTTATGGCCACATAAGACAGGAAGGGAACTCTGCCAGTTTATACTAGCTAAAAAGCTTGTATGGCTCCATTTTATTATACATTTTAATGAATACATACCTGCATCGCTAAACTTCCTGTTTGACTCAAGAACTTTGTTTTACAACCACTCAACAGAAACAAACTTCTTTTTAGAGCCCAGCTTTCTAACCGTCTGGTATAATTGACACAACATTGGCAGTACTGCCAATGTGCTTCTCTGTTAACAACATTTTCAGAGCTGACAGTTACTAATAGCCCCTGTTGAATTTACTAAACGTCTTTCCTTGGTTACTGCCAGGGATAGTTATATTAGGATGCAATAAAACTTGCACTTTATATCAATATCTGAAGTGGCTGACTTATTTTTATATGAAGTCAATCAACTGGAACAGAAAGGAGGAATGTCCATTTAGTTGTCTTGTGTTAAAATTTATTGTGTTTGGACTTAATTGTAGTTCCAGCAGACAATTAAAACAGAATCTTAAAAATGTTACGCAACAGGAGTGGTCCTAAAACTTTGCCCCAGTTAACAGATGTAACCTATAGCAATCTTATCCTACGGGCACATGACACATGATAGACTTAAAAAGTAATACAGAAGGCAAATCTGACTGCTTTAAAGATTGAGATCAAGCCTACATGGGAGTTTTGATTGGTTAACAGAAGAGAAAGAAATGATCCAGAAAGCTGAGATGAACCAAAACGTCTACACATTCCCAAGACATTTGGATTCAGCATTTTATTGGGGTTAACTAACCTGTCCATTCAGCTATCTCAGAGCAGGTGTTCTAGGGTCTTACTTATTATTGATGCACAGGTGGAAATGAAAATACAGATTCTGAGCACAAAGCAGTTTTTTTTTTTTTTTTTTTTTTTCCTCTAATGCCTTTTTATGATAAAGACTTGCCAAATGGTAGCCTCAACTTCATCTGAACGAGGACATGGCTTTTTTTTTATCCCCAACAAGGGAGATTTGCAGAAATGAATTAATGAAGTGAATATAATCCTTCAAATAAGTTTGGCAAAACCTGAAATGGGTTTCTTTACCTAAAAATAATTCAGTAAATTCAACAGTTCTTATCAGGAGCAATTATTTCAGCTCTCTTGACTGCTGATGTTTTGTTCATGTCTGTGGCATCCTATTTGGGAAAAAATGACCTCAAATTCATGTTCTCAGGGCTGCTCTATTTTAAAATGAAAGCCAAGGAGGTTGCACATCATTGTTAGTGAGGATGATTTCATCTGATACATCCCAATGGGAGGGACAACGCTTCTCAAAGCCACACTTCCCAGCGTTGATTAAAAGTAGGTGAGAGCATTTGTGTTGCTACTACCATGCTGACTTGAAATTGCTCTGTACATCCTGATACCCACCACTAAGATGAAAGGATTTCTGTAATGCAGGCATGATGTATTTTCAAAGACATACAGTACCTCTCCATAAGTGACTGTATTATTATAAACCCTCATTTCAGGATAGACGTTCTCCAAGTACCACTTAAAACTCCGGCACTGCAGTCTCTGTCGTAGAGCTATTCTTTCAGAAACATCTCCAAAATCAACTCCTGGGTTCTACAAAGTGGAAAAAGAATAAAGAAATGTCACCACATTGACTTTACAGTTGTTTTCTTTACCGAAACCAAATTGGAGTTCAATTGTATACTAAGCTGCATTTCCCTCCGTACTTGTTCTTTTCTAAGTAGCAGCTCATCAAACAGCTGCTGCTGAGAGTCGACAATAAATATTAATGAAAGTCAGTGGAAAAAGGATAACAAACAAGCAAAAAAAAAATCCAAAACAAAACATACATCAAACTGAAAAAAAAGAATGTTGTTATAATTCTAAGTGTTTGCAATCAAACTCCTTTGCAAGCAAAACTCCTTTGCTTCCGGATTCATCAGGATTTTGGCTCTAATTTTGATCTAAGATACAGCAGCTTGATCATGGTTTATTCTAGTAACAGCCCTGGCTATTGACTAATGTAAATGAGATCAGAACAGACCTGTTAAAACTTTGAGGCAGAGTAGCTCAAAAAGTCATTAAGCTCCATTAAGCATTTGCATAGACCAATATTCAGTTTTTATAGGAACCAGTGCTCGTTTGCAGACTTAAGCTATAAAATGCAGTTAAACTAAAAACCTTTGAAATCCTATTTCAGAATTTAATTCATGTTTATAAAAAGTTAATAAAAGTTTCAGGAAAAACATAGGCTGAAAGAATCAAATCAATATGATCAAAACCAGCCATTTCAGAAAGGCCAGCTCAGTTATTGTCTAGATGTAAGCCAGCATAAATCATCATAGTTCAACATCAAGACAGCAACTTACCTCATCTAATTATTATTATTGTTATTATTATTTTTTCCAGCACTATAAGAATCAAATGGACTGAAACTGGGGATCTATCTTAAGTGCCTCATACAGAAATCTTTCTGGAGGAAATGTGTGTTTTACAAATTATGTCTAATGCAGGGTTACAAGACAGCAGGAAATCTTGGCTTGGGGTTTATTAGAATCCCCAACAGATGCCTTGTTTTCAGGAGAGAATACAAGTGTAATACGGAACAGGTTTTTCCATTTGACACACGAAGAGATTGCTGTGCTCACTGCTGCTTGCTGATGCGTACTTTGTCACGATCTCTCTATGTAGCATCCATTCAAATGAATGTTAATTTACATTCTACCTTGGGCTACATGGAAGGACAGCAATTCTCAGAAGCACTCAGTACAAGAAATAATTCAATATAAGATTTCTTTATTATAAAAATTGCCAATGAATAGATCATAAGCAGGGGCGTACCAAATATTGGGTAAACTACAGTAAAGCTATGCTGACCTGTTGATGAAGGTTATAGGGGATTGTGGGAACACAACTTTGATGTCCAGTGATCATCCACAAATCAGAATACACGTTATGCACAGATTCTCAGTAACTTAGAAGGGAGCCAAATGTGGAAGAGATGGTGTGAGATATAAAATGGTTAATTTGGATGGGTTTTGGTATGCCACAACACGTGTTTTACTCGCCTCCCTTCATCCCTATTCCACAATGAGGGAACTCAACACCTTACTGGGCTATTTCTACAGATCACAAGAGCAGCAAATTGAGCAGCTAAGTCTGGGTTACTGTGTGATGGTTCAGAAATAAGATGCCCTCAGTATTTAGTATGCAGGGACATTCTTTTTAACCAGGCAGTAAGGTTTCTAGTTCTCTTGTTGAAGGTTTATCTTATGGCTTAGACCAAAGAAGCACTTGAATCATCTAGATTGAGTACTACAATGGAATAGCTATGAACACTAACACGCTAGCTTCCTTTTCCTGAGAGCTAATGGGGTTATTTTTATGTTGTGCATTTTATCAATCAATTTATTTTATGGGAAGTAAATTTTAATGTTCAATATTTCTGCTGATTTTATGCCATTTAACGTAGATGTGCTGTTTTTTAAAGCACTGTTGTAGAGCTCAGTGCAGAAAACTGCATCAGTAAGAAATCTCAGAGAGATTAAAGGAAATCATGTTTTGGTGTAAATGATTAATTAAATATCTTTTCTATTCTCAGAATTTGTTTGCCAAAAGCATCAAGTAAACACATTTGCCAAGATTACTTCTTTTTCATCTTCCTGTTGGAAACTTTACGTTTGTTCAAATGGATGCAGACAGGGCCAAAATGCCTCTAAAAGCTTAGATGAACACTGCTTTGTCTTCCTTCTACTATCATGGAAGTCTTGTGTGGGAAAGAAATTAGGTTGCATTGCCTTGTTAAGACAAAGTAATTCTCAGCAATTACCTGTCATGCCAGAAGTAGCAACCAGAACACAACTTCAGAGAGGCCTAACTTTCAGCACAACACAGAATGCCCAATACTGAACAACAATAAGTAAAACCCAAATATCTGAATATCTAACATATTCAGGCATCACAGAGAAAATGTGAAGAATTGCTCCTTTAGATATATATGTTTGCAAAAACACAATAGAAATTACTAAAAATTGGGTTTGATATATTACCTAGGTATGAGAGCACAAGTAGGTATTTAGCACAAAACTAAATCTGGTGAAGTCTGCCAAGACTCCCACGACTCCCAGAGTCCACTCTGGGTCGTAACTGTGAATGTTCACCAAGACGCAGCTGGACTGGCATATTTTCTGGCTCAGGTAGGAGCATTGCCTGTTTTCATTTACTTCAATCCAACAATCTTTGGCCAAATCCCTCAGATAAGGGTTAACTTTAGTTATCATTACTTGCAGAACAGAGTATGCTTCCCCTCAGCTGCATTCCCTGTGCCCCTCCACATGAATAATTTGGATACAAATACCACTGAAGGATACAACAGCAGTCAAGTTCCACCTGACTGTGATATAACATATTTCTCTTTTGAAGAATTATGCTCAGTGGAGATGTAGCGTGTGATATACTTACAGAATCAAGTAATAAATTGTACCTACAGTTTATCTAATATTTATATTACATAGGTTACTAGAGGTCCCCATACATGATCTACAATTCACGTGCACAGTAAGAAGCAGGATGTGTCCACATTGCAACTCTCAGCCAGTAGACAATAAAGCTAGTTAATGTGTGATTCTTTTATCACATACTTTGTTTTTTATGCTGGTGAGGTTCACTGAGCCTCATGATGAATCATGATATTTATTTATGGACATTTCTCCAGTCCTCACCACTGTAGCATATGAACACCTCCAAGTTTAATGGCATCCTAAATTAATGACTTCTTCTGAGGAAGTGCATAAGCCTGAAACATCACGCTCCAGTTAAATTATAAGTCTGTGTCACTGCTCCTGAGCGTACAACAAAACTTACACTGAGGAAGCATGTTTATGACTGAACTCTGTACAGAGCATTCACCAGCTCAGAAGAACTCTTCCTCCAGTGCTTTGCCTGCTGTATACAATTGCAGTAATATCCTTCGCCTCTAAGAGGTGGGTAGGAACAAGTATCCACACTTCTGCCTCTGTTCAGGAGAGAGCGTGGCCTGTACTTACTGCCATGGGGATGTTCCAGGCCATGTAAACGTGCGACTTGAAGTCATCCATCCAGACCTCAGCAGCCCGCAGGGCATTGCGCTTTGCATAGTAATCGATGTCGTTGTTGTAGGGTTTCTTTGTGCGTTCGATGTGTGCCACACGAGAACAGGGTAACACCTCCATGCTTCCTCCGCATTGCCAGACCTGGGGGAGTTTGAGGAAAGTCAACTGAATTATTTTTTATTTTATTTTATTTTATTTTATTTTATTTTTTAAGGTGATGTGACTGCTTCTTTTAAGATGATGTACATACAGTGTTTCCTAGTTGGAGATGGGTACTACCAAATAACGGAATAACAACTGCCTGATTTACCTGCTGTGAGGGTGAAACCCCTTCTTCCCTGAATTAATGAAAATGAGTACAAGGTGAATTGTACTCATGTACTGGCTGTGTTAGGCACAAAGATTTGGGTGTCATACATATCCAAGTCCTCCCCCATAACGCCACTGTTCTTGGAACCATTAGGAAGAAGACATATTGCAAGGTGGTAATCTGTACCCTATAGACTAGTTTAACTTTGTTCTCGTTAGTGAAAATTCAGCAAAAATCACGTGTATCATCTGGCTGTGTTTGCTCCTGTATGAGGGTTACAGTATCAGCTCTCCAAAGCAACTAACAAACTTTCAATAGCTTAAATGCGGCTGTAAAAATCTAATGATACATACTTAGCATAAATGAGCATCTTAGGTGACCTATTCCACCCCACAGCCTTTTATGACAGGATTTGAACATTGACTTTAGAAAGGAGAAGGAAACACTACCTACATGCACAACACCAACAGATAAAACCATGGAAACACACTTATGTCCTCATTGTAGAAACAGACTTGGATTGTGTGATGGTTATAATTATTATTATTATTCTAATCTAGCCCCGGCAGGCTTCACAGCTTTTCAGCATAACAGTTCTTCACACATACACTTTGCCCTGCCTTCTGCAGTAGGAAACATGCTCCGACTTACCACGTTAGCACAGGATGTCCCATGGAAAACTTATCCAAGAATACGACATCAGCATCAGCACACGATGTCTTGGTAAAACCATTAACCGAAATGTGTTTATTTAGCAACAGAGGTCACTGCCACACTTGGCAATGGACATGAGGACATCAAACTTATTGCCTACCCTGTGCTTTGTGGCGCCTGGCTCTCAGCTTTGAAGAGGAGCATGCAATAGCCAGTCTGGCTTCTTGCTCTCCTTCCCAGGCAAGGAGAAACCTCCCTGGTGCAGCTACCCCCAGGTTGAAGAGGACAGAGTAAAGTGGAGACTGTACCACCCAGCCTTTCTGGACACTGCTGTACAAACATACAAACACGGGGTAATTCTTTCCTGTTGATTATTTACTGTCTGACCCCCATGGTGGGAAACAGAGAGGAGCTGTCTCTAAGAATCGTTGAGGTTTGGAGTCACACAGGGTCAGTGATGTTTGTGGTTCAATGCCCTCAGGTCTGCACCTGGTATTATTGTCTAGCTGAAATAAATAAAAGATATTAAAATATAACTAATGATCCCTGTTTTTCAAGGCTGCCTTTTATTCAGTATAAGAGCTCACTTCCAGACCAAATGTGCTCCAGAACAAAAACCTGGGGCAGTCCTGCAGCTAACCTGCCTTCTCAGGGACAAAGATAAATTGCTTGGGAAGTGGCAGATAAAATAATCTCCTTTTTTTTTTTTTTTTTTAATACATTGTTAGATAATACTTATTTGCTGCTTTCTGAGCAGTTCTGTAGTAAATCACTGGCCACAGGAATTTGCATTTGATAAATGAAATACGCCGAAAAACACACTGCTCATAAATTTGGACTGGCATATGCTGAGGGTTTCCAGTGCAAAGGGGAAGTGCTAAGAAAAAGAAATTAATAATTTATTTTCATGATCAGAAGGGTAGATGAGCAGTACACTTCAGTATACTGCTTTTGCCCAACCCATCCTAGCAGTCAGCTATTTAATGCACAGCACATTTTTCTTTCTCTTGATACGGTTAATGACCTTATAATTTTTATTTATGTATTTTGGTACCAAGGGCAAATACATTATCTGAGCAGCAGATTTATTACCTTCAAATGCTGGTGCTCATGCAAACCTGAAAAGGAAAAGGTACTAAACTGCAACATTAAAGGAAACAGTTTAGCTCATCTGTAAATTCAACACAAATAGTTATTTACCAGTGATTAATTCTACCCAGATGAAATCCACAGGGAACTCAGACACCTGGCTTTGAAGAAAACAGGGAGGAGGAAAAAAATAAATAAATAAAAGACAGCAGCCTCAGGCCAGATAATGCTCCCACTGTCAGCCAGGATCTGCCGTGCTCAGCAGGCAGCATGAATTTGCACTGTGATGTGACCACCCCACCTGCGGCCGGCTGGATTGCTTATAGTTACATTCAGCCACCTCTTTCCTGTACCTCCCAGCCCCATTTTGCTCTTTAAAGAGAAAATACATTGAAGAGAGGAAAGGAAGGAAACAGCCTCTATCAAAGGAGACAGCTAGGAAATATTCAAGGAAACTCTGCCTCTCCTGTGACAATGCTCATTCACCCTGGATAACTGCTTTTTTCTGGGGATGCCTAACTTCTCTTTTAGCACAAGTGGGAGGCGTTTCCCTGGTAAGGATGTGATGTCCAATGCCAGAGAAAGAGAACTGGAGATAAAGCACAGGGGGTGAGGAGGCAGTTAGATACCTGTGTAGAACCAGGCAGAGATCATTGTGCCACAATCTATCTGTATTCCAGATGAACACCACAGCTGCTTGACTACAGGTCATTTCTTTTCCAGCCAAAGGAGGTCTCCTGTTTCACTCCATGAGGTTGGCTGCTGTTCAGTGGGGCACGGACATGACTCTGTCCCCTCACCCATTTCAGTGCACTGTTAAGTAAAGAGCAGAGATCTTCTCCTCTCCCTATCCATCCCAATGATTCATCTCACACAAAATAAGAAGAGTTTCAATAGTACAACCAAGTACGTGCACCCAAACTGGACAAGATCCCGGTAGTTTACAGTAGTCAGATAGGATTTAGATGAAGGCTCAGGTCTTGTGTCTTAATCAAGAGGATGGGGAGCGCTACCCTGCTGGTTATGGAATTGAAAGATATGCATGATTCAGAAAGCCATTGCCTGTCTGATCTGACTCCAAGAAGCCTTTGAAATATGATGAAAGATGAAAGGATGGGGAAGGTTTTACTCCGTGAAACAGATGAGAGAGAGGTGAGTCGGCAGCTGCCCCTGAAACTGGTTGATCCTCCTGCTCTTTTCATTCCCCAAACTGTATTGAATAACCCATTTTTAACAGTATTAACCCACTTCTCTCCACACCTAATTGGGAAATTATGTCAAAAAATAATGACATGCATTTATATAACATTTATCAGAGTTCTTAAAGTGCTTTACTGTGTGAAGCAAACCTGCAGACACTTCAAACCCACACCTGAGGTAACCACTAATCCTCAGTGAAATGCTCAGATTAGAGATGATCAGGATCTCATCTTCCCAGCTGCCAAAAAGTCCAAGCCTGATGCCTCCGGCATCAATAATGCAGACCTGAGCTTTTCTTGCTACCTTTTGATATGAAGCATTTTTGAAACAAAACCATCTATGGGAGAGATGGTTACATATGAGAGCTTCACTCCTCCTACCCGACTGGTGGTGTGAGCCAGGTAAAGCAGCAAAGGGAATTTATTTTTACCTGTGAGCATAAAATTATGCCCAAATCCCATGAAACACATTTCAGGCAATCAGAGGAGACAAACTTCCATATCTTTGGCTATTTTCTGTGGTAAGAGTACTCCCCAACTCTAATACCGACTTGCCAACATTAATTGTGTGTTTCAAGGTTCATTTACTGATAATGTGGGAGTTGAACGGTCTCTCTGAGCCTCTCCCTACAGGGGTGCAACATCACTGAAAGGCAAACTCAGCCCTTTGATTCCCAAGGAGAGGCAAATCCCTAACAGTAAGCCTTGTTTCTGGCATTGCATTAATCAAACCTTTATTCTAGGCAAGCAGCAGAGGCTGCACTGAAGGTAAGGTAGATACAGGCTCAGAAGATGCCCCAGGAACAGGGCAACAGCTCCAGCTGATGAGCAGCAAGAGCAGAAAAGCAAACAGGCTTCTACTTTGTGTGCTTCTCTGCTCCGTGCAGCTGCCACAGCCCAGGGATTTGGCTTTTCCTCCACCAGCATCACACTGTGCAACATTTTAAGACATGATCAAGTAATTCCAAGAGACACTCAATTTATTTGCTAATTGTAGTTAATTTCAGCATTGCTCTTTAGGCTGCTATAAACAAAATTGATAGCAATATAAATGTTACCATAGCTGTGTTACCTTAGCATTTTTACTGCTAATTATCTCAATCAACTTTTCTATAAACAGCCATATTAAGTATTAAGAAGAATAAGTACCCACATCAGGGATGAATTACACATGGAATGATAATGTTTGTGGTTTATGCTACAATGATTTACCTACACTAATTATTAGCTATTTCTGTGCATCAGAGATATGGCTGTCCTACAATATAGGCATTATACTATACCTATATTGCATATTATAAAATAAAATAGTCTGAAATTGTATTCTATTTGTCAAAGAAAAACCAATATGAGACTGTAACTTGTTTACCATGACCTAAAGCTATGTATCACTAAAGGTCTGCAAATTAAGGTCAGGTACATGATTTTAAAAGCTTTCTGAGGAGGTAGATTTTCACATTTTTACTTCTTGATGAATGTCCAAAGTACAACTTTTTGCAAGATTAAAAAAAAAAAAAATAAAAATCAGCTTCCTAAAAATTCAGGAAAGTCTTAAAATAACTTCATCCAAAATTTTAAAAAATGTTAAAGACATCCTAAAAAGGAAGATCAAAGAGAAAGAAAAATCAGAAAAAAAAAAAAATAAGAAAAACACTTTCGGTGAAAACCAGGCATTTTGGGAATGAGAGTAGGAGGTGAGAAAGTGCAAAGTAAAATTCCTTCATAAAAGCTTGGTCCTTTCGGTCAAAAAACAGTTTCTCAAAAACAAAAACAACAACAAAAAAAAAAACCACCACCAAAACAAAACCCAAAAAAGCCTGTCAGCCTGGTCACCATCGGAGCAGGGTGTAGAGCTGGAGGGACTGGTGGGACAATCAGTTCCTGCCATGACAATAGACAGAGTGCATGGTGCTGGCGCAGCTGTCAGCCCTGCAGGTCAGACATTTGCACTGGTGCCACATCTGCCTGGGGGCTGTCAGAGCTCACCACCGCCACAGGGTTTAACGCTCAGCTGGGCCATCTGCAAGGCCCTCACTGATTGCAGGGAGGGCTCGAACTCTCCTTGGAACTAGTTCCCTGTAAACTGAAAAGAACCCCGTGTTACCTTCAGCCATATTTATTTATTTATTTATTTATTTTATTGTGAAAATGCACATTTACCAACTAATGACTCATTACAAAATGGCAATGAAATTCCAATATTCTGTGGCCATTCCTGTGCGTGCTTTTAGGGGACAAGATAAGTGCGGTCTACAAGCAATTAATGGTAGAGTTTATTCATTGCTTCTTTCAAAAAAGCACATAGCTACACAAGGTTACGTATGACGTTATTTCACTCCACTAGGCCAACTGCACGAGGCTATTTAATTTAGCACAAATGTTCTCAAAATTAAAAGGTAAAAAATAAGGTTGGATTGGTGTGAGGGCACAGACGAAGACACAGTTAACTTTCTGAACTTAGAAAACTTGGACTGGAAAGACAGACCGTGATCTCTAAGAACTTTCCCTAAAATCAAGCAGTTAATGAGATTTGGAATAATCTGAGGCTTCAAGCGCATTTTTCATTGTTAGCACGCTCTCTGGAGGCAGCCCCAGAGGGGACCAGTACCATACAATGGGCAATGGTGTCACAGCAGCTTGGTGTTTTGTCCTTTTCCAAAAACCTGCGGCACCTTCAGTGGTCCTTTGCTGAAAGGAATAATCACTGCCTACATCTTCCAGTGGTGAGAACACGGCGAGAATCAGCTCCACAACGTGCATGTGGCAGCAGGCCCCCTCGTTTCCTATTTGCCCAGCAGAGCATCATCACCTCGCATTTCTACAAGGGTTTCTGCCAGGGGCAGCGCTTCAGAGCTGGATGTTCAGCACATCCTAAAAGGGGACTCTTATGCTGGAACTGGACCCTGATATTTTATAAAAACAGTTCTGAACTCCACCTGAGCACCACTACAGAGAAATAACCTTTCAGATTCAGACCTTCTTTTCTTTATGAAGCCAACAGATGAGATGGAAGGAGTTTTTAAAGCAGCACAGATATCCCTGATTTATGATGTACCAGCATGGGAATTCTTAGAAGTCAGCGATCTCAGGTTTTCTTCATTTTTCAAAGCAAAGCCTATCAAAGATGGAGACCTCCCAGACTACCCCCACACACCTGTGGCTGGACTGGAAAGGATTTTCCTATCATGAAAGAATCATGAAAAAATTTTCAAATGTTTCAGAAATTTTGCTGACCTAAATTGTCAAGAATAACATAAATCTTAAATATTTTCACTAGTTGAAACACAGGCACTTTGTCACTCCTAACCCCCTGCTCCCAATTATCCCAAAATGTTCTGCATATATATAAACATACTCCAAACTGTAAGGTCAGTTTAAACCAAAACACCCACACCTTCGTTGCAAAAATAACAAAACCCAATCTTTCAACAACACTAAAAAATATATTTGATCTGATTTAGAAACTTCGTCAAAACACAGCCTTTTCCACCAGTGTATTTTTGTTTTAATTTACCAGCTGGAAATGTCCCCCAGATCTGCCCATTAAGTATGAAGGATGCCAGTGGGCTCACAGCCCTTTTCAGAGTACAAACGGCCTGGAGATGAAGATGCCTGGCACGATGACCACCCAAATGAGGAGATCTGACAGAGTGCTCATGTTGTGGCTCCTCAAGGTGAAAAAAAATTAAGTATTTCTGCCAAAGATGCGATATCTGAAGGGCAGGAAGATGCACAAGCCATGTGGTAAATTCACAACAACTGTACCACCAGGTCCTTCTCAGCTCCTTTAACAGCACTGGGTAAAATAAATCCATGTGTACACAAAGCTATAGGAAAATGACTACTCTGATGAAGTCAAACAGAAACCTAACTCTTAACATTAAAAACATGCTTAGGAAGATGATACTATTTCTTTGGCCTCTCTCTAGTCAGCCATGGACCAACAAGGTCTAAAGTATCCTTTGAATAAAATTTTATTCAAAGTATCCTTTGAATAAAATTTGAAACACGCCAATGAGGTCTTTTACCACCCAGTGCACTGGAGCCCTCTACTTATCCTCCAGTCTTTAATGGCTGTGGCAATTCTTCTAACGCCCACTTTAGAAGCAGAAAATTAGCATGAATATAGCACATTTATGGATCTTGCACCTCTGATATTTACAATTTACGTAGCTTGCTGAAAATTGATATTTCAGAGTAATTTATAGCCTGGCATTTTATTTTTTTCTAATGGGGCTTTATGGATATTTTTTCTTCCATGTATTCTCAGTGCTGACTAGAGTGTCATATTTAATCAGATGTGCTAGATAAAGTGCTCTCTCTCTGTTTTTCAGTTCATGTTGGAAGCTATTTGAAACCAGGGAGCTGTCATAATCATACGGAAAAATTAATCACGTGGTCTCATGTTGTTCATTGACAGCATTTTTATAATCACCTTTACAGGCAGCCACAAGTATGGTTTTTAAAAGTCCCATCTCTTGGATCTCAAAATCATCTGTGCTATTTAATGCTGCACTTACAAAGCAAAATGTCTTTCCATGCTGGGACAAAACAGTTTACATCAGAGAGACTGTGGCAGCCAAAGAAATAACTGAAAAAGGAAGAAATCACATCTCAAAATTCACAGATCGTATGTTTTGTTAAAGATTACAGGATAAGCATCTGACCAACGCCTGCAGATTAAAGGGCCCAGATGGGTCCTTGCTTGCCTGACTGATCGTGTCTTTCTCGGCTGCAATCCCGGACTTCATGATTTCAGCTCCTCCTAGCAGCTGTTTATAGATAACCTGCTAACAGCAGATATACAGGGAGGAGTGAGACAAAAATCCCATGCATAAAAGCTATTTCTGTCATGAGAACAGTCTTATCACATAGGTGTGTAAATACCTAGGCCCACTGCTCTTGCTGCCTTGTGAAGGTGGGAACACACAGCAGCATTTGCAGACTGCTGATCTGGGAGGGCTGAATTCCATGTGGGGATCTTCTTGTGTTTTCTTCCTGGCTCATGCAGCTTCCACAGCATAAACTTAAAGAAGCACAGATCCGGAGAATACAGTGGATGCAGTCATGACTAATGCATCTGCAACTAGTATTATCTCATTATTATTATTATTATTTCAATTGCCACAGTGATG
This sequence comes from Heteronetta atricapilla, assembly GCA_011075105.1. Classification (NCBI taxonomy): domain Eukaryota; kingdom Metazoa; phylum Chordata; class Aves; order Anseriformes; family Anatidae; genus Heteronetta; species Heteronetta atricapilla. The sequence goes on along the minus strand of CM021745.1, from coordinate 12,282,255 downwards.
AACATGTGGAAGCTGGCTGCTTTTTGTGGAACTTATGACAGATTTCAAGGACATGCTGTCAGAAGCTCTTGCAAACTTTCTACTGTGAGGTTTCATGGCAGATTCAGAATGGAACTTTTTTTTATAGGACAGTAAAAAATTCATTTCACAGATACTCAACTAACCCTTAAAATTTGTTACAATTGATTGAGGTTTGACCTCTTAGTTTTGTTCCCTTGGGGCTTTCTAATATTTACAGATAAATCGCTTTTTGAGAAAAAAGGTAATAGGACCATAATGATCCTGCAATGAGACACTCAACTCATGCACATTTCTAAAAGTTCTCTGGTGGCTGTTCAGTATCAAATCTAGAGGTTGTCCTTTACATATTTCTTAGAGGTTACACAAAAGCCAGCTAAGATCTCAGATGTGACAATAGTGAAAAGTTAAAACCCTCCTGTTTACCCTCTTGTAGGAAAAAAAATAGATGAGCATGATGAAATTGAAACATGGTCTAGAGAAACTCACACTCAGCAACTGCTATCTTGCTGAAAATATAAATTGTGTATGTAAAGGACTAAGTCTGATAAATTAATAGACTGGCTGCTACAGGAGGGAGAAGATGATTTAAAATATTAAAAGCGTCCCATATACCTCAAGCAATAATCCAGTCTTCATAAACCCACGTTTTGCACATTTTGCAAAGGATAGTGCACCTTTGACACAGGCATGCCTAGGAAAGAAGTTGATGCTTTTATGTGTGAAGCAGGGTTCCCTTCTGTGAAAAACTGCAGACTCTCTCAACTGTCTTGGTGACGGGGGATGGAAATTGCCCAAAGCCTTCAGAGAAATGAGAACGGACTGACATTGCACAGGCTAGCTGAAAACACAACATTGCATAGGTTTGTGCTCTAGATACAGGTTACCAATATGCATTACCTGCGATGGCAATGACTAAACTGCTACCCCAACCCAAAGTGGTTCTGCAATTCTTGTTTTCAGCCAGAAAAAAACATCCATAACTGTAGTGATACTGGACAAGAACACCTGCAGTGATAAGACCCTTTCCAGAGGAGCTGCTGAGAAGGTTTCACAGCCAAGTAAAGCAGGAATTAAGCACAAGGTCAAAATGACAGCAAAATGCAGCAAGGTCTGTACTCAGAGAAATGCTAGGAGAGCTCACACAGACACCAGCCTTCATTGCTGGGCACTGGAGCCTGCTCCCCATTCCCAAACCCGATCTCTGAGGATTCATATGGCTGGGAAGCGGATCCTGCTTCTGGGGATCCTGACATCTACCGCTCTCATTGCTGCCAGCCTTAGGAACAGCTAAGCACTCAGTCTGCCATCAGGCTCATTGGCATAATGACTTAGAGGTGACATTCACGTCTGACAGGACAGGCAGCATGAAAGACAGAAACAGGGAGAAAAGACAGTCTATCCAAGGGCAAGTTTTTCATTTTAAAGACTTTTTCCTTAGCAAATACATGAAGTTGGCACCTCAAAGTCCTCCACAAGATGTTAACAGTCCCTGTCACTTAAAGACATACCCCTAAACTTCACAGACTAGCCACGATAACTCTGCTTTCTCTGAATTCTCTTCAAGTCTGAAAGAAGCTGCAGATGTCTTCTCCTGGAGTAATTCCAGCTATCTTGGTTTTTGCAACCCCAAACATTTTTCCTTGTGTAAAGTAAATGCACTTTGGTATCTCTAGTTTAGTTTGATAATCATCCCAGCCAGATGCTCCACATAATACATTCTTTAAAGAATACATTTGATGAGAATCATTTTCTGCCTTTTTGCAAATTTACTCAAGTTTTTGCCAAATCAATAGAACCACTACCAGTCATTTCGGCAAATCTGGAAATGCAGACACTGTACTGTAACTTAAAATTCAACAAATTGGCCTTGGAAAAACACAATCCACACGGGATTCATGGAACAGCATTGAAGACCAAACCATCATCCGTTTTCCTCACTTCTCATTCACGTGATTGCTTTAGGTTGCTTCTTCTCATTGATCCCAAAAGACTGCAGAGAAAACTTCCCTCTAAATTCAAGTCTCAGCTAAGGATAAAGACATGCGTACATTAAGCTGACACCAGAAAATCTGCAGCTGAGCTCCTGCAGCATTTAAATTCTTAGGAAAACACTTGTACTGCCAGACTGTGAGCTTTACTAACCTGCAGCCAAAACACCAAACAATGCTGACTAGTCAGTTCAAAAGCTTTTCAAGAAAGAAACAGTGCACACAACTGCCATAGGTCCAGCGGTTGCTTGGACACTGTTTAAAAGAGACTGAATATGAGATCAGATGAGCATGACAAAAGCCCAAACCAGGCTGCAGCACACCGTAAGATGCCAGGAGAAGAGCAGGAATGCTGTGGGTTGGAGTAGGGGTGCCTTACTTGACTTGTGTAGGTGTTCACATGGTGCTTCCATGAAACTCCTTGAAGAGTTCGGAACAGAGAACAGAACTGGGGCACTTCCTAAAAACAGCATTTACAAAAACATTGCATTTGGCAACGTTTGTCATTGTTGTCTCCATTTCCACCAGCATATGTCAAGATCAGTATATTCCTCAATCACTCTGCTGCTCAGTTACTGTCTGCAAAAACACAAGGCCTGAAACCTATTAACCATGCTGGTATCTGGAATATGGTTTTCTAAACCTTTAACTTCCTCTTGGGAAAAAATCAAAAAAATCTAAGAACAGTAGCTGACACTTAGTCATAGTATACATTTAGCCCATAAGTAATTTAATTCCCTTGAGGCTTGTAAGACTCTATATTAACAAACCTGCTCCTTCAGATAGCATAGCCAGGCGCTCTGCTTTTGATCTGAAGTCAGTTCTTACCCTAGCCAGGGTAGTCACGTATGGATGCTGTTCATAAAGCAGTAACTCTTTTCTTCAAGAAACTCATCTCCCTAGTGGGAAAAAAACTAAAAAAGTGGTAAAGGACCAGCAAATTTGGTTAAATCCCATCACATTAATACATTAAACATATCTCCAAGATAGAGGTAAAGGCAAAGACTGTCATATTTAGATGGGTTTCCTGTGTACCTAATTAGGTTCAGGCTTGGGCTTTAGATCTGTGATCAAATGGGGAAAGCCTTTAAGCTTTTGAGGGAAAGAATTGTTTTACATTTCAAACCCCTTCCCATTTTAATGTGGTATCTTAGGTGAACATTTCTTTATTTCTTTGCCTAATTTAAAGCAAAAAATGGGTGTCCAACCCTGAAGCAAGATTAAAGGCCCCTGATAAAGCCAGGCTCTAGGATTAAAACATCCATGCCTGAAACCTGTGGGCTTGATTTATGCTATAAATGGAACAAATTTCAAATTCAAGCTTTTCAAACTCAGAAAGCTATAAAGAGAAGAAATTATATTACAACTTTGGCGTCTATCATATCAGAGCATGTCACAGCTGAATTACAGACTAACTGAGGTTGGAAAGGACTTCTGCAGTTCATCTGATCCAACCCCCCAGCTCAATCAGGCCCACCTAGAACAGGTTGCCCAGGACTACATCTGGATGTTTTTTGGATGGAGACTCCACAACCTCTTTGGGCAACCTCTCAACACTTTGATTTCAATCAACTTTCTTCCAAATAGCAAATGAAATGGTATAGGATGCCTATTGTAGTATGTCTGGGAGATAAACTACTTTTAACCTTGCAGAAAGGGCAGGCACACAGCATGCAACTCAAAGGTACCTTTTCTGACAAAGATGTTAACCTAAAACTAGGCAGAACATCTAACAGCATCTTCAGTCACTACCCAAGCTCAGTCAGGATGAAAGTAAAATGCAAGAGCTCAACTTTTTATTTTATTGTTTTTAAATCAAAGTGAGTTCTCAGTGTTTTTGTGTAATGTCATTAGTTCACATTTTCAGTCTTTTGCTAGAGGAATAAATACTTACTGCACATAGAACCTTCAGTAAGAAGTCTGAGAAATGATAACATGCTTCCTGGCACTTCAGCTGCCAGAGACCACAGGGAGGAAGGAAAAACAGAGTGGAATTTATTGATGCTTCCATTAGAATAAAGTCATCCTTGAATTAATATATATATATATATATGTATATTTAAACAGACTGTCTAATGAAATGATCACAAAAGGTCCTTTCAAAGGAGCCTAAGTGGAGTCGTCCTCATTCGTTTTCTCTTTCCACAACAGTCCCTTAAATGATCTTTGCATATTGTCTGCACTAAATCCTGCAGGGTTGCTATTTTATTTTAAAGAAAAAAGCTTTTAGGCTGTGAGGGATTCATTCAGCAAGAGCTATTATGCTTATTGTGACTCTGCTGCAGAGCCAAGGGATTTACTATGTGCTCATTAGATCCTGCTTTGTTCCAAAACAATCTTTTACAATGCAAATTTTAGCATGCTGATCTACTTAGAATAATACATTCAAACAAAGGCTATTAAAGTAAAAGCTTTCTCTAACACAGAAACACTGCAAACTCAGATTAATTACTAATATTTTAGACCATGAAGACATCTGGGGTCTCAGCTTGAATCCAGCTTTGAACATGGTGACAAGAAGCCACAGTGGCTCGGTGCTCCTAATGGGTACAAAGACGTACCATGGGCAGCCGCAGAGCTCAGAGGGCACGTTATGAAGACATCATAGATGAGGCTGTCAGTTGGCCTCTTGGTAGTTAGCACATAAAAAGGGTTGGCACCTGAAGTGGAGAAGAGTTGCCAGAAGAGATGTTCATTCACCTGGACGTCTGAAGGAAGCTACCTGAGATGAGAGGCAGGAATTCTCCATCAGCCCTGCTATGCAGCCATCTGCAGGGCAGTGCCAATTAAAAAAAGACGAAAAAAACAACAACAACCCAAAAAAAAAAAAAAAAAAAAAAAAAAAAAAAGCAGAATGGAGCAGAAACAACTCACTGAGTTCTGAAGCTGGCTTTTAAGCCCTCTTAAAATGGGAGCTGTGCCAGCTCCCATCTCATGGGAGCAGTCTCTAATTTTAAGTTTGTCACCTGTGACCCACAGGGTTATTGATAGCGCAGGGTGCACTCTTGTTTTTCAAAGCATTAATTCTATCTTGTTCCTCCTCTGTGACCTTCCCAAAGGAGCAGGTGTATGAACGCAGAACGATGAATATTATCATCTAGGAGATATACCTGATAGCCAATCTTAATAGTTCTATAAATCTCACTAAGTCTTAGCACTTCAAGTGTACAACAGAGATAATACAGCCATAAGGAAAAGCATGAACTCATCTCTCATAAGTACAGAAAACAGCCAGTCTACTGACACTGCATTAAAGCATTCTCTCTTGTACTCTGATTAGTGGCACTCAGGATGGAGGTAGATATTTTTTATTATTTTTTATTATTATTTTTAGTAAAACCTAATCTCTAGGAGGATAACTAATAAAAGGGAGGTGAGTGATAAGGGAAAAAAATTAGCTAGCAGAAGGACCGACAAATCATTATTGTAATTCTAGACATCCTTTCCAACACTCCCATCCTAAATCAACTCAGCAAGCTAAACATGTAATTTATATTTAAAAAACAAGCACACAAATCATCGCCTCCTTATATTGGACAAGTCTATCTGATGGGAATAGGCACCTGCTCACTAAACCAACACATGACTATTGAATTCAGGTGATGCACTCTTTTTATCCAGTAGATTCTTAATAGACATAAAATGCAGATGTGCACGAGCCTGGCATTCACTGGGAATGCTTTATTTACTTCAGCTAGCAGACCCAAGATTAAGATTCCCTTCCCAGATAAAACATAAACCTCCCAGTGATATAGGGAGGAGCAGGAGGAGAGCTGCCCATAAACAACAGGAATATGATAACTGGGAAGGAGAAAATCAGAACGGATCTAGACTAAGGCCACCACTGAAATACATCCCTGAAGACATGCCTCTGACTTAGACTGCCTTTCCATCCAGGCACAGCTACCTTTGGAAGCTACTAGAGTTGTAAGAACTAAAAAATAATGATAAAAGAACACCCCAGAGTGCCAAAAACCACATGAGGGTTACAACACGCAGACTTCACCTTTCTGACTGAAGGACAGTGCACGTCCGGAACAATTCTTGGTTATCTTGGAGCAAAGGCACAACGGCAAAGAAGAGGAACTGTAGGAGCAGCACTATTATGTCCTATGCATTCATTCTGCTTAAATGCTTTATTGCTACTATTAATGGACAGATAACAACATTAATCACGGGCTGTGAAACGACTGACAAATGAAGCTGTTTCATCTGAACAGAATGCTTTATGCATTGCCTAAGGAGCTGGTAAAGGGATGTGATTTGGGTAAAAACACACACACAAAAAATCTGTTTGTGATTTTGATGGACAATTCCCTGGAGAATATCCAAATCCTGGGACTGCAAAGTAGGCTGCCAATTTATAGGTTTGTTGCCTCTCCAGGGAAGCTTGAAACGAGGTGTATCACCAGGCACAGCCTTATATTGGCTCTTCTCGTTCCAGTTCTTCAGGACCAGTTATCCCCAAGATACAAAGAGTTACAAAAAGTAACTCTAAAGCTTGCTTTAGTTGACAAATTCTTTTGTGCGGAGGATTTTTTGACTGTTTGTTTTGTCGCATAATGAGACCAACAGAAATTAATTGATGGTGACATCATTCATGTTTTCACTACCTTAAACTAAACAGAATATGTTCTATCTAGCTAGCACAAGAATGTGAGAAATTTGTCAGTATTTTTCCCAAGAGCTGAAAATGTCCTCACAATCGAACACTGTAAATATTAGCTTCAGCTTATTGGGAAGATAGCGTCCTATATTATTAAAGTGCTGAGCAAACAAAGGACACTCTTTGTTTGCAAGAGATTTCTAAAAGTTAAATAGATATAAATACAGATATGGTTTCCAAAATTTGCTTAGCGTTTCAAGGTGTTTGGCAACTCAAAATATAATTTCAGATCAAGGAATGTGTTTCAATATCAGAAAAAAATTAAGAATGTAATTTTAAAAAATGTTTATTCTCGATAGATGAATTTAGATACACCATATTCTTTTGCCAAATGTGCATTCTTTAAAAAAATGTTTGGAAAATTCCTGTCCCATTATAGACTAAAAGAACATTACTTGATTACTAAGAGAACACTGAAGTTTACATTTTTTTTTTTAATAGCTTCCATAATTGAGTCATTTATAACAATTCTTCACTCCTAGGCTGCAAACCTACATACCAATCTTCTGATCTGAGCAGATTCTTAAAAGCCCTTCAGTTAGGGACAGTCTTGAAAATAAATGATGTAGAAGAAAGACTCATGCTTTGAACTAAGTCCATGTTCTCCACCTTGGATTTAGCACTTCTTGCTAAGCCAAACAGAAAGGTAATCTCCAGTTAAAAGAATTTTACCTAAATTCATCTCCTGTTCTGCTTTCCTGTGTTGGGCAGCCTCACGCTGGACCACACAGTGACGTTATCCCACTGGGAACCAGCAGCAGCTCTGTCCCTGCTCCTGGAGACAGCAGCAAGGCACAGCCCAGCAGAGGTCAGAAATGCTTTGGATCGGTGTTCCTTACTTTTATGCAAGGACTTTCATCCTGACACCTGGATTTGCACACACCTGCTGTGAGCAGGGAGAACAGCATCCCAATTTAATACACTAGGAGATAGAAGGGGATGTTTTTCATGCCACCTCTGATGACTGTTCTTACCAAAAATCTGTGAGCTTCTTGCTATTAGAAGAATTTGGACGTCTGTCTTACTCTTTACCAGGAGAGAGATGCGTGTTTCAGAGCATGCTTAGATGACTGGTTCACACAGCATGCTCAGCCCTTTGCCTCAATTCGGTCTTTATTTTCCCTTCCCTGGCCCAGCAGAGAGTTCATACCCCTGCCTTCCACATACAGCTAGATGCAGAAGGGGATTACAGAGCAAATACACGTTCACACGCACAGCACCATTTGACTTGTGTCTAACAGAACAAGCGAGAGATAGTTTTATATAGCATAGTCACAAAAATGATCTCAAAAGGATGTCAGATGTGACCTGGAAAGCATTGCATTACAATAAATACAAAAGTTTACTTAATAACCTACGGCAGTTTATGTTCCCAGACAGCTGCTATAGTTTTACTCCAAAATGTATACTTCAACTACAGTTTGGCTAAAATGAATGTATAAAAGCAACTCCTCTGTTACTCCAGTTTGATTTTTATTTATTTTTTATTTCTGGAGAATGGTAGTAGTCATTAAATAGCACTTTGCTTCATTAAATTTTGAATTTCCAAGAACTGAAAGGGACAGTGCCACAGGTTTAAGTAATTCTTTCATCACACACCTGATGCATTTTATCCCTGCTGGGTCACAAGTGTTCTTCATTTACCGAGCTCTGGGTTTTATCTGACTATTTATTTGTAGAGCCTTTGTTGCAAACAATTTGGGCTGTTGAAGAAATAATCAAGAGTCTTTCCTACTATTCCTTCTCAAGCTAAAGGCAATTCTCTGTTAAGAAACCTTTTCTGGTAAAGTGGGATAGATAATAAAAAACAATTACATGGGCTGCATTGCTTTGCCTATCATCTACAAGAAAATTTGAAAAAAAAAATATAGCTCTGCATCATTTTTATGGAGGCACTTTTCTGGACTTTCAGTTCATTTAATTTTGCCCTGGTGCATCTTTGCTGTGAGTAACATGGAATACAATCCACTTGTCTGTCCTGTTGCCTCTAAATAATCTCTTTCCATCTTCTCTTAGAGCCAGGCTGTCACAAGCAGGGTAATACCTTCACAGAGATGAAATAAGACAAAAGCAATAACCACAGTCAAGGCCTTTGGGGATTTCTTTACTAGCTCTAACTACAGTGTCCAGTGTATCAAAATCCTGCCTTGTTGCCCTGTGTCAATATTTACAAGCTCTGCTGCTTCCACCACTTGCATTTTCAGAGGAATTCCAGCCTTATCATCTGCTTTGTCAGGTGATGGCAGCAACTATTTTTTTTTTTTTTTCCATTTCTCCTGTCACTGACGCCTTCTGCTATCCCAAAGTGGTCACAGCCTCTGCCCTACAACTGAACAATGCCAAGCAATTCCATTATTACACGAAGGACACTGTGTTTAGAACAAAAAATGATTTGAGTACCCTATGTCATTAGAGAGGAAAGGGCTTGGTGACTGCTTGTGTCATGCTGCTGAGGCTAAAAGCTGCAGGTTATGTGGTTTGACTGGACTGGGCAAAGCAAAGCGCTTACCCCAGAGGTGTTTGTGTTGGTCCTGGTGTATTTCCCCCATCCCCAAAAGAATCCTTCTCCTTGAGCTGGTGATGTCAACATTCTGTAATCTGGGTAAATGTTGATTCAAAATAATACAGTCTAGTTTAAACACTTCAGATACAATCCCGTATCATTTTGACAGATTTGGGAAGACGAAGTATGCAGCTGAGGTTTAATGAAACAGTAATCTGTTTCAGGATGAAGACAAAGAGAAGGCAATATATACTTACCTAGCTTTGCTGGAAATAGAATGCCTGACTAATTTATGTTGGCATGGACCTGTTAAATTGCAAGTTGCAATTTTTAAAATGAGGATTACCGTAGATGTTAATGTGACAGCAGTTGTGGAAGGTTCAGTTACACCCAGGTGCTACATGTACAGGTTAAAGTTTTGGGGGCATTTTACAGATTCTCTGAAAGGTAGGCATGGGCAGAAAGAAATATTTCCTCCCATTTTCTGTAGAGCAGAAGCCAAATACAGGGAAATAAAATGTGGAGTTTGACTGGGATCCTCCTTCCTGATGAGAGTGAGTGATTAGCAATAGTCCCCAGAAAAGAGGCTAATACATTCACATGTTAGATACACACAAATGATGAGAATATAGAGACACTGTTCTTAAAGATGCCTGAATACTGTCTCCCAGTATCTGCAACGACTCATGTCAAAATGCAATGTGAAGTCCTTGGGGAGGGCTCGGTAGTACTATCTACTCCCTTGAGAGAATGTCATATGTATTCAATGTCCACCTGCATTCATGCGCACAGACAGGTGACACAACTGAGCCAAGCATCTAAAGGAGGTAGCCAAAGATCACTAAAAAACTGTAGGCAAACCTGTTCCACATCTTCACTTGTCAAAGTACTGAAACTGCAAGTGGAATGAGCTTGGGGCCAGTGGACCAAAAAAACATACTTGTCTTCTGCTGAAAAATTAACTGTTTCCCTAGCGCTCCTTCTAAATAGCATAAGCATGCTTTTAAAAATCAAACAATACTCCATACACTGAGATTTAAGAAGCCAAATCTGTTTTCTGAGAGAAATCCAAGAGACAGTTTTGGTAGAAATATTTAACAAGCTACATGGGAAGAAGTCCCTGATACTAGCACTTCAACACAGGAGAAAAAGATATAATTCTAATAATTGGGAGCTAATGCTGGAGAAATTCTGACTTAAGTATAAATAGGTTTTGTTTTTTAAGGAAAAAAAAAGACAATTTACCATTGGACAGCTTACAGGTTTACTGTGGCAAACTCAATATTAACCATAAACTTTTTGTAGTGAGACTAGGCATATTTTTAAACCCACTGAAAAAAACTCATACAGAGGGACTATCTGTGTAAGTTCCTGGGTCTGGATCTTGATCATCCATTAGCCAGTTTAATTGAAAAAGCCAGCTCGAAGCTGGGAGATTTAACTTCACATATCAAGTTTACAAAGTATTGTGAAGCAACAAAATACCAGGGCTCAACAGAAACTCAAACAAGGAGCAATCTCTTCTTTTTCATTTTTTATAAATTACTTAAAATTTTTATATATTAAAGAACTATTGTGCAAGCTTCCCACACTGGAATAACTCCAGCCCAATGACCCTTTGATGCAGAATTAGGATTTCCTCAAACTGTATTTCTTCTCTTAGATTTCTCAGGCTGCTATTCTTACAGCTACAGGAGAGGAGATACAGAGATTAATAACTCCTTCACCAGGGGAAAAATACTGAATGCATAGTGCATCACTTTCTGGTAGTCCAAGATAACAGCAAACACCTTCCTCTGCTTGTCATCACTAAGGATATGCAGTAAACCACAAGTTATCTAGCAGAACAAAGTTAATACACTTGAGAATGGTACAGTCATGGGTTTATATTAATAATCTCAAGAGTAGGCAGTAAGCAACAGCTCCAACTAAATAGGCACCAGGACCAGAACTGAGCATGCTATGTGACAAAACCTCAGAAGCAGATGTTCTGTAAATGTCTTCCTGCCTCAGATAGAAAGTGGAAACTTTATTTTAAAGCTAGCCAATTAGGACACTCATCATATGATACCAAGGAAAAAATAGCAAAAGAAACCAAAAAAGTAAACAAGAGGTGGGACTAGGAAAGAGCCAGGTGAAGTAATTTGCTCCCCAAGCCCCTTTAAAAATCCAGATCACCCAACTCCCTCTAAAGGCAGAGCAAAGGCACCTCCCAGCCTCTCAGAGTGATCTTGCAGGACTCTGGGAGCTGTGCAATGCTCTGGAGGACAGCCCAGGGCATGCTGCAGATACTTGCTTGACACGCTGGTACCTCCAAATGCAGTTTCTGGAGTGGCTGCACTGCAACCTGCGGGGCACAGAGGGCCTGGGGACACAGCATCCTGGTGGAGCTGCCATAACTTGTAATAAGCCTCTGTAGTAACAGGTCCATGGACAGTCCTTGTAGCTCCGTGGATTATCCCAGCTCAGGCCTTACTTCAAAACTCCTTTCCATTTTTAACCATTAGAACATATTTTGCCTTTTACTGCTGACATGAGGAAAACTTCATTCCTAGAAATTGTCTCTTTTAGATCCTTTGAGATCATTCCAAAACCACTTCTTGCCTTCACTGCTGAAGCAGGGTGGCATACTGAGGGCAGAAACGCAATCTACAGTTGCTGTAATTCCAGATCCAGCCAAGTGCTGGATGGCTTGCTTAATTATACAGCTTTGTGTCATTCCACTGACCACTCACACGCCTAAAATTAAGGGTCTATTTAAGTGCCTCATAGGTGTTTGACTTGTTAACAAATTTGTTGCCAATACCTTGACCCAGTTAGGCTGTAGCTCTTCCTCACTTGTGGCTCTGCAGTGTTAACAGGAGTTAAAAAACACTTTTTTAACACCAAGTCAAAGAAGTAAGCCTGCTTCTGAAAACACCCATGAGAAGACCTACTGAAGAACCCATTATCTGTCCTACTTATGCAATTTTCATAACAGAACTTATCTTGCTTATCTCATCAGCAGTCATTACTTCGGGCATTACATACAATGTGGGTGGGTTTTCCTTCCTCTGATTAGCTAGGAAGTCTTGCTGCCTCTAATTTTCCATGAATCTCATGAATTGCCACTGAAGTCTTTATAGTTACAGTAGCCTAGAATGTAACTCTCTACACCAATTTAATAACCAATAAAACAATTTAATACATAATAAACTTTCTTAATAAAGTGGCACAGTTCAAAGCAGTGCCTCTTGGTAACGAGGTCAGGCCAAAGATGCTTGAGGGGCAAAAGCTTCGTGCCTGTGAGCAGCAGCCTCAGGTAAGTGCTGATACTTAGGGTGGAGATCAGAGATCTTGAAAAACCAGTCAACACAATCTGGTTGCCCAGCCAGATTTGGCAGAGCTGTAGCCAACAACTGTTGATGAAGAATTACTAATCCTTTCCACGAAAGGCATAACACATTGAACAAGAGCCAAGAGGCAAGCAGAGCTCCTGTAACTGTCCAACAGTTAGTGTGATGATTTGCCTGAATTTTTTTCATCAGAAGAGTCAGGCTGGAAAAAGCACAGAAACAATCTCTCGCCCTTTTAGCTCAGCTGAAGCCTCAAAATGCTGATTTGTGAAAACTGGAGATCACTTTGCAAGAACTTTCTGGAGCACTCAGATGTTGTCTTCTAAAAATATGGAAATCTTTGAATTTCATTGTAACTGAAAGTAACATAACCCACCCCCAAGAGGAAATCAGCATTCTTGAGAAATGTAACTTCAGATTGGAGAACTTGCTGTCCTCTGAGCACCTTGTAAGAGATCTAATCAAATAATTATAATACACTTTAACTAGAATGGTAAGGAAGGAAATGGTTTATGTGAATGAAAAAAGGATGGGTCACAACAGTAGCAATGATTTCTCAGGGTTATTCTAACATTTGAAAGCCCAATAACACACAAGTACCTCAGCCTTAAGTGACTTATACAAATCTTTTGTGCAAGTGAAATTTTCCATTATGCACCTAGTTTGATGCACTGTAACAATTTGTCTCTTTTCATAGAACCGTAGGAATGTTTCCAAGAGAACTTCAAGAGTCACAGAGTAAAAAGCTTCCTCACCTGCAAAAATGTCCATGCTTCAATCATCAATATTTCTCTACATTTAAAGTTGCCTAAGTGCTTAACACTCCTCTTTTGATGCTTTGTAGAAAGCGTGCCCTACAAAGCATCATTGGCATACGGTCTAAATCCCCTATTTCTTTTACTCTTTTCCTCTGATACTTTTCATACAACAAAAGGCTAAATGGTACTTTCAGCTTGGCTGCTGTAAATTTACAATAAAGTCATTGACTTGAGTGAATTTAGTCTGAAACCATACAAGCCTAAAGGCAGCAGCTAGTTGCAATAATGGCTTTTGTGTGTTAAAAAGTGGTGCTCCTCTTCTCTCACCTGATTTGTTATCACAGCTGGATCCACAAAGCCTGTATTTTCAGCATATGCGAAAACGAGCCTGATGCTGACAAAACTAATGGCATATTTCTGCAGCTTGTCTTAAGGACCTTTTATAATAGTTTAGATGATGTCCTCAGCTTTGTAGTGAGAAGTTTTACATTACTAAACTTTAAACTTATCTTTAATAAAATGCACTTCAAAATGATGCTTTTTTTCTTTCTTATGGAGAAGTTGAATTGTAGAGGACAATCCTATGCTGCCAGGGAAATGATATGGTTAGTAGGCTTTAACTCTATTTCTCAATTTCTCAACTGAGAATATATATACAAATATGTGTGTGTGTATATATATATATGTATATCTAAAGTGCCTATCACCATATTGATAAACACTCTTTGGAACCACTCTGATGGCTGGGGTAAGAACAGGAGTTGGCCTGTTAGTACCTCAGCACTTCTGTTTCCAGCCAAATTAAAAAGAAAAGCCACATGACTTGCTCTGAAAAAAAAAGCCCTCATTGACATAACGACAGCCTAGAAGAAAGGACTTTCAAGTGAACTCATTTTGGATTGAAAAATGCCTCAACCCAAACTTCTGACCAGCTTCATAAGACAAATACAAACAGCAGATCATGTAATACCTAAAATGAAGTGTAAGATATCAGCCCTTGTTCTCCACTCTGGATACCATGGCTGGAAGGAACCCATTGCATTTCTGTGGCCCTGAGATACTTGGTCTCAGTTGAGAATCACAGGTTTTCTATGTTTTATACTCTGGTAACAAAATACCTGCATTTCCTCTCCTGTCCACATCCTACTCCATCACCCGTTTCTCCAGTTACACAAGAAAAATGAAGAAAAATACAGGTGAGCTGCTGCACAGCCTTCGTACCCTTGGAAAACTGCACGTGCAATGAATAATCTACTCATTCCAGGGCTACTGTGCTTATTTATCATGAATATGCAGTGTGGAAAATCATACTAATTATGACTGTCATGACAAGTTAGAAGCGTAAGTCGTAAGCCTATGACCAAAATGAGCAGTTTATCTCCACAGAAAATATTAGTCTACCTGCCTGGTTCTTCCAATAGCACAGGGACTATGATTTCTCCTTCAAAGCAATAAGCTCTAACAACTTTAAACACACAGATTTATTTATTTATTTATTTATTTATTTATTATTATTATTATTTTAGCTCAAAAAGTGCTCAAAAACCTTTGTTACATTCAGATGGAATTAAGTCTGTGCTTGCCCTGGACATTATTACATCTCTGAGTGATGGATCTCTGTAATCATCTTCTACTTAATCAAAACACAATTCAACATAACTGTGATTACACAATTTCAAATGAAGAGTAAGTCTTCATCTTTTGTTTTGATGAATTTTAAGCCCTTTACAGATTAACCAGATAACATCATTAATTTGTTATTTAGAGATGGTATTTAATCAGTGAAGGACATTCTGAATCTGTCTGGAGGGCTTGGGGAGGGGTTAGAATCAAAGCAACAGCATTTAATAAATGTGATATGTTATGAACAATTTTGTCTGAACTGCTGAGCTTAGCAAAAGTAGGCTAAGTTAGCAAAAAATGTACTAATCGACAAAAGCAAAAAAACCTGTCTTCTTGTAGTTCTCTAATATTTCACAACTTTCCCAAGTTACTACAAAAGAAGTGCTTTTTTTTAAAAAAAAAAAAAGAATTTACAGTCATTTTATATTCTGAATAAATTCCCTTGCTCAGCAAAAGAAATTACATAATACTGCCGACAATATACACAAAGGAGAGCTGTTTTCAGATATTCGTGCCTTAGACTGTGTCAAAAGCACTGCAAACATTAATATCAAAGCATGACTACTTCTAATAGAAACTATAAAAGAAGTCAAAATAAAATGTGTTTTCTAAAGCAAGAAACTAAAAAAACTTGTCACTGGATGATAAAGAGACGGTAGAAAATGCAGGTACTGATTTCATGGGTATTAACTATGCATAATATACATATGCAAGAAGACAGCACAACCTTGTCGGTAGGGCATTTTTATAAGTCTGAGAAGGAGATAAAGGAAATCTTGCTTGAATTCTTTGTTCTACCATAGGCAGAGTATTTGAATAAGCTACCCCACACCACAATGTACTTATATGTAAAAGGCAGATAATAAAACTGGTTCAGAAGATGAAAGAGATATGTAGAAATTAATTTTTTTTTCTTTTCTTCAAAGCATAGTTTTTTTTTTTTTTTAATACTGACAATCTGCTTTCAGATAAGTAGGCAGAATACAATGTTAAGGTTAACTTAGACTAAGGAAGGTCATGGAATGGTTAAGGTTGGAAGCAACCTCTGGAGATACCTAGTCCAAGCCCCAGGCTCAAGCAGGGACGCCTAGAACACACTAGCAGGAGGACAGTCTGAAATAAGGTCACAGACAGGGGCAGCATTAGGATGGAATCAGTTCCATCTCTGGGTGGATCCAAGACACTCCTCAGAAGCTCCCAGGCCTGTGGGCACTGCACAAGTATTTTAAGAACAAGAAAAACAAGTATTTTAAGAAATCTCTTCATCTTTCCTTAGCATTAAAAACAAAGAAAAAACCCCACACTACTAACTCAACAATTAGGATTACTATGATATCACTTCTAATGTATAAAATATGCTTATTTGCATTGCAGGCATGAAAACTATCTCTGACATTTTAACTTCACACAGCTGAACAGTAAGAACAAGGCCATTCCAACAAGGAAGGCTTAGCTTACAAGTCAATTTTAGAAATCCTATTAGACACCATGCTACACCACTGAATATTGGGGTGCCTCAGTTTGAAGACTGCCTATATGGTTGGCAATAAGGTGCCAACAAACACCTTTAAGAGAGAGGGTCAACGAATGCATTTCTTTTCAGCCAATTATCCCCCAGCTTAGAATAGCAAGAACTTGATGGCCAAGGGGGGTGCCTCACTTTTTACTTCTGCACATTTGCTTTGCAGCAGCACGTTGTAGTGTAACCACTGCCTTTCATCAGATGGAACATCACAAGTGTAAGTATGCCATTAAACATAATTCTGCCTTAACTGAGGTGCCATTCTAAGAAATGATTACTACTCCTAGCAATTTGAACAAAACACATATTAGGACAAACCGGTATTTTCTGTCAGCAATGGGTGACATCTACACCAAGAACAAATTGTATTGTATTTCTCTAAGTCTCTGATCTTCAAAGACTGCAATTTAAACTGTTTATATGCAGTGAACATTACAGCTTTTATGGCTCTCACCATATTCAGCTATCCACAGCCACAAAGCAGGCCTCGCCTGCACCAGGTTAGGATCATTCCCCCTCGGGTATTGGGGCTCCACGGCCCGGCTTTCTCAGTGCTTCCTATAACAAAATGAAAAGTGGTACCGAGTTCTTGGAGAGCAGAATTTCACTCTAAAGTAGGTACAAAGGAGGAGATTCACTGAAGTTTGGGAAAGTCACCAGATTCTCTTGCCTCTTTGCAACCCTGGAAAGAAGGAAGCCATTTGGCTCCCCAGCTGCTAGGTGGTCCCCTGGGCAACAGCTTGCTCTCAGCTGTGTTATGCTGGCCCATCTGTTGGTGTGAGAAAACATGACTGCAAACACAGAAGTACTGGAAGTGCTTGGCTGTCCCATTACTAAAGTGATAAGCAGCACTGGCACACTTGCAAGCACTATTGCACTCAGAAAGAAACAGAATACATTTTCATCAGCTGAAACACAGAAGCTAAATCTATAAACATAAAGCATCTAATTCCTGAAACTGAAGGAAAAGGGGGGGGGAGGGGGGGAGAGAGAGAAACATCATGGTTTTAAAATGATAAAAGCTCTTCTAAAAAAGTGTATTGTATTTGCTGATATTATAGCATCATTTGTCAGTTATGAAATTTTAAACTAAGGATCAAAAGCTACCGAGGATGGAGTACTTACATGACTCTGCTCTAGCTCTCTTTTTCTGAAAGCCTTACAATATCAACGTGGCAATCACATTGCTGCCAAACAGATGTTTGGCATTGATGGGTGGTGGATAGGAAGCCTGTTAAGTGGAATTGGAGGAGATGATAGCGTTGGATATGAGGCCACGTGTCACTGCTTGGTGCTGTGACAGCTTGCCCAAACCTACTGGCACTTCTTACCAAGCACTCTCTCCTCTGGCAATCCCGTTCCTTTACACCACACTACTGGTGTTCTTACAAACTGTTCTTCAAAATCCAAATAACTATGAAATGTGTTCAGGAAGATGAGAGCTGATATTTCCACTTACTCTCTTTAGAAGCAGACCTAGGCTGTAGAATTTCATATAAAATGTCTCTTTCATTTTCCTTAGCTGAATGATATAAATCAAGTGCCAACCCTGCTATAAAATTATGCCACAGTGATGCTGTGGCATATCATGGTTTATCTCTAAACCATGATGATTTAGAGATAAAATAATTGGAAGAGAGGTCTCTGAACTCATAAAATTATTACTTTTTCTGTTTCCTACTTCTTGTATGTATATACGTATGCCAACAATAAAACATTCTGTGGCTTCCTCTATCAAGTGCATGATTCTCTATGTATTTTACTACTGCTATTTCCATGGAAATCCAGTCATGGACCCACACACCTTTGTACCTGATACTTACAAAGCAGAGATCCCGGCAGATACCTTCCCTTTTTCATCCAGTCACACATCTCGGCATAAGCGTGGCATTACAATGCAAACGTAGCCATAAATAATGCAGATGGGTAGACAGTCTCCTGACTGCCTAGTGCAGAGTGAAGACAACACACAGCAATTTAGAAGAATAATTATGGCTCAAACACCTAGGAACAAAACAAATTTCTTATTGTTCCGATATAACCTGCAGAACACTTCAAAAGAGGAGAGTGACAAACTCCACAGGGAGCGGCTGTAGCAATGTGGGTGAAGTATTTCAATGCCTCAGAGAAGAGCTTCATCTTTTAAAGAACATAGCACAAAAATACTGCTCGGAGATAAGTGCCCCAAACTGACAGAGTTTTGCCTGACAGAAATCAAAACACATCCCTCCTCAGCCCATCTATACTGAAGAATAATGTTGCATTTGAAAAAAAAAAAAATATCCAGCTGTTGTGTAGTTTTTCAGAGGACAGATCTGACTGACTTATCAGCATCCTCCTTACTCTGCTGGAACCACCGAACAGTAAGATACAAGCCTCAAATATTAATAACCTTATTTCTCAGGCACATTTCTGTAAGGTAAGGAAATATCTCTGGTGAATCTGGTCCTTAAAATGATTGCGACCTTTCGGATCTCAGGTGAACTGCTCAAGAAAGCCAGCACCACTAAGTCCAAGGACGGATGGCATGACCCACCCAGCATAACAAGGCCCAGTAGAGTGTTTGGACAGGGCCCTCACATCTCCAGAGACAACATTTCACGATTAGATTCACCTTGAGGAACACAAGCTCCAACCATTCCACTTCTCAGAGGTGCATGGCTGTTTACACCATCACTCCTGGCAGAACAGCATCACATGAGGGCATCATTGCACTGCAAACACACCACAAGAAAAACAGCGCCTGCTTTGAAGTACTCACTCACTGCCTTCACAGACAAAGGAGAAAACAAATGAAGCAAAGTGAGGACCTTCCCTGAAAGCTCAATATTTATCAAAACAAATAGCACTGGAGCTGAGGTTCCTATTCAATTCTACCACCTAATTTGAAGAATGGGTTTGATATTTCCTCCTCCTCCCAGTTAAGGTCCCCTTCTTTATTTTTATCCCTTCCGAGTTGCTGCTTCCTTCTGCTTCAGTGGAGGACCATGTTGGTTAGAACACTTCCCTGCTGTTTTCTCACAAACTGCTTTGCTGTGTCTTTGTGCAGAATAGTGTCACAACATTTTTCAAACATGTAACTTGCTATTTCTTTTTAGGCATTCATTCTGCAAGCTTAGACAGGATGCTTCACAGCATGCCTGCATTCATCTCCATGCAGCAAAACCCTTAAGCGTGTGCTTAATTTTAACCAGACACTCAATTCCTGTTGACATCAAGGGGACTTAAGTGTTTCACAGTAAGGAGGTACTCCAGGACACTGCTGAACTGGGGCCTGAATTTTGATGTGAGGAATTTCAAATTACCTTTTTTTTTTTTAAAAAAAAAAAAATCTCATTTATCTTCCCAAACACATTAAGACCTACTTGCCTTTTTGTTTGTATGATTGCAAGGGATTTAAATTTGAAACACCACTGAAGTTATCTCTAAATACTGAATTTGACTCACTCTAGGTTGAGCTGATGGCAAGGCACCAAAGATTCAGCAAATCTTCGGTCTCTCGAGCGTCTGGCTGACATCTGGGCAATACAGTTAGTGTGCTTTCCAAAGCGTCTCTCACCCATTTAAAGAACTACCAGTGTACACACAAAGCACTGTTATCTTCTACCCTGAGACTCCAGATAGAGATTTAATACAAAGGATTATTATTTTTAATATTTTTTTTTCTACAATTTCTGCTCCGAACAGCATGTCAATAACTGTTGACAAAACTGAAAGGACAAGGAGGTCACACATCTGTGACAGAGAATTTCATTTTTGGGAGCATGTTTTTTATGTCATTCATTGTAGACTAGTATCAAAAACATATATGTATTTGGAAACAACATGTTAAAATTCTTCCACAAAGTTTTTGTTGGAGGGAAAGCATCACATTGCTGGCTTCCAAATTATTCCATTTCAACAAATCTCACCAGAAGCAACAAGAGAAATATGAAATCAAGCTTGAGACATGCTACAGTCCTGCAAACCCAATGCAGGAAATATGAAATCAAGCTTGAGACATGCTACAGTCCTGCAAACCCAATGCAGGGAGGATGTGGCAGAACTTCAGCCACATTTCTAGCAGTAAAACTTCCAAGCCAAAATTCAAAGCAGTTTGGACTTCCAGGTCACTGAGTGTCATCTGGGAAAATCTCACCCTCTTTATGGATATTCCCTTAAATTTAATGTGCTTAGTATTAGAAATAAACAAATATGTCCGACTGTACATGGGCTTGGGAAGGAGGAGAGAAAGGGAGAGGCACTAAAACGCAGTCCAGGACGACACCTAGCACATTAATAAAATGAGTTTCCACTCCAGTTGATTTTTTGGGCTAGCAATCAAGCCAGACGGATCTACGTTATCAGAGGACCTGGCCTTTACTTTACTTCTGAATTGTCTCTACTGGCTGCCTGTCAAAATATGTCTTGGGTATTCAACAGGGCAGGGAGCCAAGATTGCAAGGTTTTTATTTTTATTTTTTTTAAGCTTCTTTGGAAAGGTTTAATAGTATTTATCTACTGCAAGCAAGTGGGCAGGGCTTACAAGAGAAGTTTTGTTCAGCAGGATTTGTTGTCATGCAGGCATACTGCCTTATTTGAGTACCTCTCTTTTGTATGAGGGATTTGTCATTTGTTTGTTGTCAAGATGCCTCTGGATATTAGCCCCAACTTCTTATAAAGTGCTTATTTTTCTATTTTTTCATGCTGTTCCCCTCCAGCAGTTTCAGCCACTGTAATGCTCGAGGATGTTCCAAAAGGCAGAAAGATAATGCAGAGACACAGAAAGAAGAAAAAAATGTTGTGGCTCCTGAAATATTTTTACTTTGAAGTGGATTCTCAGTCCCGAAATACCAACTCATTTTTCCTTGCTTTTTCAATTCCTCTTTAATATCTACTTTGATACAATTTTTTCTAATTGCCATAGTTTTAATTGTGTCTGCATGGTCCCATACCACTGTTACTAGACTGTGAAACAAAGCAGAATCAACAAGCCTGCTCCTTCTGCTCCTCCTTCCTTCTGACTCTGGAAAGGAGGTTCAATTTGAAAACAAAGCCACAAGTCAGCAACAAGGAAGATGCCATGAGGGCAATCTCAGCAGGCAGATAGGAGCAAAAATAAATATTACACAGTCCTATTTCTCATCTCAATGTGCACAATGTGCAAACTAGAGAGGCTTGTCCTCTGAGCAAGTGGAGGAGAAGCACATGCATGAAGCATGAGTTCCAAAGGCATGAGGCATTTCCAAGCTGTCTGAAAACCCAGCACTAAATTCAAGCTGTTATGATTCACTAGTACATGAATACAGAAATAGTTAGTCTGGCACCTTTCAGCTTTCTTCAGGATTACAGTTCTAAAAGGACCATGCCTGGAAAAACATCAACAGCTTTCAACTTGCTAAGGCAGAAACATCTGACACAAGGCTTTTTAACAAATTTGAAGAATAAATAAAATTTAAGTGAAACATTAATCTGGACCCACCACAGCTTCTCGGTGTACACCTTGAGCTAGTATGTACTGGTATCTCATTATTGATTTCAAGGAAACCATGCAGATCTCTCAACTGAGAATCAGATATAATCTCTTTATCACTGGCCATAACAGAGCTTTAGGACATCTCGGGAATAAAAAAGATGCAATATCAGCAGATTTTTCAGGGCAGATAAACAAAAACATAATGGGAATGATGTGCAGTAACTTGCACAAAGGGATAGTTGAGGTGCATGAAAAAAATATTAGCACAAAACTCACACTGATTTTTTTTTTTTTTTTAATACAACAACGAAGTTAGCTTGAGGAACTGCGCTAAATCTAGTGATGAATGTGCTGATAACTCAGTACTTAGTTTTGTGTCACCACTGTAAAGCAGAGGTCATTTTTCACAAGTCCAAATGTTGTGGGTTTTTTTTGGTCTATCTTCAGCTGAGGGTTTGCAGCTCTACCGGCAAGAATAAAATTTTTAGGCCTGAACTTCAAGCTGATTCTCATGCTAGATATAAGCTTGTCTCCAGAGGTTAGGCTATCATATTTCTTACTTTCCCAGATGCTTGGAAGTTCTTCAGGAAGACTGAAGTTGCCAAAATGTGGAATGAGAATAAACAACCAAGGACATCGGGGAGAAAGAGATGACAATCACATTTTTAAGTCTGCAAAACTCTGAAGGTAAAATACAACTTGGATTTATTTGTGTCCTCATGTGGATTGTGTATATGCCTCACCTCAGTGATTATATGTTTGACAGCCACAAATCAAGACTGGGACCAGTGTGACCGCATGGGATGTCCAGAAAGCCTGGGCTCTCTGACCATCCCAGCTCCATCCCTATTGCCTTCTGCACGACCTTTGGCAGGTGATATTTTCCACCCTCCTTTTCTAATTCCTTTGCCTCTCTTGCCAATTTGACAAGCGATCTATGGAGGAGACTATGTGCACTTAATCCCAACAAAGAATGAGCTGGGGCAGAACCTCATGGTGCTGCTTCAGCCATGATAATCTGATTAGCCACTGCATGTGTTTTGCAATAGCTTTTAGAGGTAGACAGCCTTTGTCATGTAAATTCTTCATTCTGGAAATGCTGTCTTGTTCTTCCCTACCAGATCAATACTCTGGAGCCCTCAGATGTCCTGGTGATGTCTGGCATGCGAGTTTGTCCATGGACAAAGGAACGGAATCTAACTCACTCCCACCAGCCCAGCACACAGCCCTAGCACAAGAGAAAATCCACTCAAGGATTTCAGTGGCAAAGGACCTAATCTGACACTTTTCCTTTTGAGCCAGGTATTTTAGGACTTGCCAAAACAGGGATAATTAAGATTGATTTAATTAAAAGATATCAAAGTGAATGTATCAAATTAAATAAACATTAGACAACTGTAAAACTTCTAACTCAGGTGAAAAGTGGCTTCATATAGACAATCTTGGTTTAGCAATGTAGGGCCACTTTGCACATGTTTGCTAGCTTCACACTTGGAATTGATTCACTCAGTCAAATCAGCAAGACATTAGTTCCTTCAACATCTTTTTCTGAAGAGATGTGTCAAATTCTGAAAACACTTTGAAATCTGTCACAGACATGTAACTGAGAGGAGTGATTTAGTCTTTAGTGTTGACACAAGTAAGTAGTTGGCTGCTACCTTTTTGAAACACTGAAGTGAAACACTGAACAGTGAAATGCATTTATGATGGTTGGAAAAGCAATCTAAAACTGGAGTTGGTAAATGTGTTGAGACAAAAGACAAGAAGGAAAACAACTTTACTAAGGACACTTAGCACAAATGCATTTAAAAACTCTTTCACACTTTGCAAGCCTACTGAATCCCATCCAGGATTAGTTAAAAAAAAAAAAAAAAAGTAGGAAAAAAGCACACAACTGTACTGGGTCTGGCTGGGATGTTAACTTTCCCTGCAGCAGCCCATACAGTGCTATGCTCTGCACTTGTAGCTAAAACAGCAGTGGTATCACACTGGTGTTGTGTCTGCTGCTGAGAATTGCTGGCACAGCATCAGGACCTTCTCTAGCCCTCCTAGGGGGTAGGCAAAAAAGTGAGAAACATCACCAGGGCAGCTGACCCAAACCAACCAAAGGGATATTCCATACCATATGATGTCCATAAAAGGTGGAAAAAGGAGGAAGAGGGGAGGGATGGGCTCTCATTGTGAAAATGTCTGTCCTCCTCCCGAACACCGGCTACATGCGTTGAGGCCCTGCTTCAAGGACGTGGTCAAGCATCGCTTATTTGTGGGAAGTAGAGAGTAATTTTTTTTCCCTCTGCACTTCCACATAGCCTTAACTTGTTTTGTTTTGTTATTGCCTTTCCCCCTTCCTCTTCCCCTTTTCCCTTTTTTCCCTTTAGTTAAATTGTTTAATTAATAATAGTATTTCCTGAATAATATATTTTTCTCTTTATTAAAATTATCCTTATCTTTTCTCATGAGTTGTTTTTTTCTCCTTTACTTCTTCCCCTCCTCATCTGAGGAGGGGGAGTGAGAGAGCGGTTGTGGTGTTCAGTTGCCTAACATGGTCAAACCACCACAACAACAACCAAATATACACAACTCAGCTAACAAGACAGCAGCACTGATCACTGCTGCCTCAATGTCCCAAATGCAGTTTGTGCACCTGACCAGACCAACCAGGCTGGAATTATTGCTTATGACATCTGCTTATAGGAATTATTTATAATGTGCTAATGAAAAATTAACCTGTAAACTAACACACCATTATGTTTCTGATTTAGATCTCATTATTGAAGCAAATGTCATAGATCTATTTAATTAGCTCCTCATCTAGCTCATCATAGCTGTTTTCCCCCATTTGCACACAACAAAGTGTAAGAAGACCCACGATTATGAGCTCTGTTCACAGATCTGAAATATTCAATTAACTTTTTTTACTTATACAAAACAGAACAACATAGATCACATCATACATGCTGAGAGAAACCATCTAATGACTTTATGCGAAAAAATTCAGTGGACTGAGTCCAAGGTTTATATTACATATTATCCCTGTTCTGAACAGCCTGTTCAGACTCATGCATGGCCTTACTAATCCTCTCTAAACTGGCTGAATTACAGTAACAAAGGCTGACACTGTGCTGAGGGTGTTTTTCCTTTTGTCTGTTTTTGTTTGTTTGTTTTATAAGTATTCAGGTAAACCCAGGGTATATTTTTCCATCTTTATTCCCTCGCTTCAAACAGAACACTGAAAACCAAATTACTTCATCTTCAACTGATGATTTGGATGCAAGAATAAAACAAGACTATATATATATGGTAAAATAAAATACACAATGCTTTGTGCCAAATGATATTCTTAGATATATCTCCAACCTTGCTGCCATCAGTTGATACAGACTACAGAGAGATGAGATGTGTTTTCCTTCTGCCAGAGAGGAAACGGAGCTGGTAGAACGTGCCAATGCCTGCCAACAGATTGAAAAAGGATCCTACCCCAAGCTTGAAAGCAGAGGTAGCTGAGATGTTGGCTGCATTACATGCACATTATTTTGTAAATGGTTGGGGACTGATTACTAATGTTATGTAATTTATTTATTTATTTATTTATTTTGTCATTTATGCTGGCTTAACAGCCTTTAACTCCATTCTTTAACTCCAGCCTTTAACTGCATTCATCCCATATACTCATGTAGCTTCAGGCTAGCTTGCCTTGCAAGGGTCCCCAGGTCCCTCCAACCTTCCCTTGCTGTCTGTCTTACCAGTGGGAGCAAAACCCTGGTGATGCAGGATCAACCAACGCACAAAGCGAACACTGAACACTGTTTTTAGTTACTCTGATCACATAATGTTTGTTACAGGCAAAGTGGCATGTAAGACATAAATCCCTATGACATCAATGTGTTTCCTCTGATATAAATATCACATTACCTCTGAACAAACAAACCATAATGATCAGCGCCAACAAGCCAACGCATGGCAGAAACATGGATACATGTGAATGAATCAAATGAGAGAAGGACTGGGCAAAAAAAATGTGGGTTTTATTGTAGTGATTATTAAAGTACATGGAGAAAATCCAAAGTGTAGAAAGAATCAATGCTTCAAATCTATCCCATTACAGAAGAAAAAACAGATGCATTTAATCACACTGACAATGTTTTCTTCCCTGCAGTCAAATTGATTTGCACAGTATTAAATATCTAATTAAAATATGACCAATAGACTGTTTCTCACTGGAACCTCTTGGTACGGAAGAAAAGAAAACCTACCAATCTAAAGAGAGATGACAGATATGCTGTCACTCAAGTCTGGAGAGCAAGAGAATTTCTGTTATAAGGAGAGGTTGTTGAGATGCTCATTTCTGATGTTGAGTTACTGACATTGGACTACCATATACAAGTTTGTTGGTTTAAATGTCAGGAGGGAAGGGATATAGCAGAAATACAGAAATATCACACCCCTGGTCTATCAAGAGTTTTTCCCATAGCTACCACAAGCCACGTGCAGTACATGCCAGGACACTTAGGGTGATAGCATCAGGTAAAATGAAAAGAGAAGTCATCCATAGTAACCCAGCTCTGCTCTGTGTCCTTATGTCTCCCATTAGACAGCAATTCCAGATTTTATGTTATGTTCTGGTAACATGGAATTTAGCCATAAATAACAAGCCTCTGTGCAATTTCACTCTGTAAGAAAAGTACTAAGAGTTTGGGCCCTTGCCAGAGTACTTTCTACCTGCATCTCCTGTAAAAATAGCAGCAGCTCCAACAGTTTACTTTTATAAGAACCATTTGCTGCTAGGATGCAGAAAAATATCAGATACAATTCAAACATTAGAGACAAAGCTAGATAGTGTAAAACAGGAGAATGTTAAGAAATAAGTAGTGAAAAACAACAGCAAGAAAAACCCTACAAAAACATACCAACTTCATATTAAAGCCTTGAGGAATTTGTGTTTATATATCCAAGACGGGGCCCTCATGACCTAGCATGCCCAGATGCCTAGCTCTGCCAACAAATCTGAGAACAGGATCCTCCTATCGACTTGATTTGTCTCTCCCTGCCAGGGAATGTTCCTGTGTGGTTATGGTAAAGAACAGCCCACTTGCTTTCATGGTGGCATCCACCAGATGGAACAAGCCTGCACAGCAGGCCCAACCAAGCCAGAAGTACTAGATGTCCACAATTAACACACCCTCACTTTCAGGGCCACGGTGCAGGTAGCTCCTGAGAGGCCCACTTGTTCATCCTCGATGTGCCAGCACAGCAGAGCCCAATCTCTGCTCCTGCTGTGGGAGAAGGGCCATACCAGTGGGCTTCTGCTAGGCAGAGTGGGAATCAGTAGGACAACAGGAGGGCAGAACTGAGTCTCAGCAGCTACTGCTCTGCACCTTCACATCTGGCCTTAATCCAAACCAGCTTTCACAGCATGAATTGCAGTGTTCTGCCCGTAGAGGGGACAGCTAAAATTTATCCCTAGTTCTTCATATAATTTCTCCTCTGGTGCACGCCCCCCAAGGCCAACAGACAGTACAATAAACAAATGTTAATGTGGTTCATTCTTGCCAGTTAATTAACAGTTCTTCTCAGAAACCATTTAGTAAATTATTTGGATGATGAATAGTGCTTTGAAAGGGTTTTGCAGTTACAAATAACATCATTCTGTCTTCCTGTTCCACAGCTGGCTTTATTAATAGAATCTTTTCATAGATGAGGGCTGATCTGCAAGAACATTTGCTAAAATAACATCGAGAAAAATATTACATATACACTGTTCTGAATCCATAACCCCTTACAAAGTACAGCTCAGCTTTAAAAAACCGTTAGTATGCTGGCTGAAACTAAAGGAGATGGACTGCTTTCAGGAGTGCAGAGCCTGACACTTGTGTAAGAAGCTGCTGTGAGTTTTCTAACTTTCCATAAAACATGGGAGTTTCTAACGAGGAAAAATACACCTGTTCTACCTTTTATTGAACTTTATCAAGCCTAATGGGCTCTACTGATTCATTTTCGGTTAATTGGCTCTAAGATGTTACCTCATTATTAGTTGAGCTGCAGGCATTCATACCATCTATTGGCCCTAAAACCAGAGAATTACTCCTTTAATTAAGTTGGATTGATCAGAAAGGCTACAAAGATCACCTGCGCTAACTACAAATCAGCACACGTACCCTGCCTCAAGTCAGGGAGTAACAAATGACCACAGAGGCCTTGTCCTGTAGCACCCAGTAGAATGAGACCTGGTTATGAGATGCTGTAGCGAGGCCATCCTTCGCACAGGCCATAGACTGCAATCATGCTTAGTTGAAATTTGTTATTGTAATGAACTGAACCTTCTCAAAGTAGCAGGTGCCAGGAGGGAAGGATGTTATATGGATTTCCAATACCAGCCAAGAACCTCAAGTTTGGAGCCAAAATTCTGTCACACTGCTGCTCTGCAGAGTGTCTTGTTTATGGGCTTACATTACTTACTCAGCTTTGTAAACCACTCATTCCAGAGCTCCCAGTGGTATAAGCAACCTATCATCACTTGCCATCAACTGTTGTATATTATGTACATTAGGAGGGTTCCCCATGGAAACATTGCATAATAGAAGCAGTTTGTTTTATTTTCACCAGTAAGAAAGAAAAAAAAATATAATCAGGATTTTTGCAGAAATAGGCTTGTGAATATATATATAAAAAAACATCAAGGTACTAAATGTTTCCATGCCAAATGACAGAGTAGGGCAATGAAAAGCTATTCATATATCGGTGCCTGGCTACCTTAAAACATCTTCTGGGAGGGATTTTCAAAATTGCCTAAGGGCTCCCGTAGGAGTCTTTGGTTTCCAGTGACATCTCTGCTTCAAAGTTGCTCAGGTGATCTTGAAGATACTTCATTATCAACACCCATCCTATGTCGTCAGACTGCTCTCAAGAAGAGCTGAATCACTTGTAGTGGGGTACATAGAGGACACTGCCATTTGGATGGTGCCAAGATGTATACAGAAAAGTTTCCCATTGCTTTATTCATCTCAAGTTCCATTATTAAAAAAAAAAGAAACAAAAAACAAACAAACAAAAAAAAAAAAAAAAACAAAAAAAACACAAAACAATCCTTAGAATACAGATAGCCCTGCTTGAGAAAAAGCTCATAAACCAATCTTGGTTATATGCAAAACATCTGTACTCCATATTCTGTTAAGACTATAAATCTGTATTACACTCCTCTGCACAATGGTATTTATCTCTGTTGTTTAGTGCACCTCAGCACACTGGAGAATTCATTAAGAAAAAGATACAGCCATGCAGTGTGGCTACAAATCAGCATTCTGCCTGAAGAAATGCTATTGATTTTTCTTGGATTTGCATGTTTGCCTGGTATTTTCACCATAATACTCTAATGCACAACAGACTATCCTCAGGAGTTGAGTTTGCAGCCTAAGGTTGCATTTTGGTAATATGTTAAGCCTTCACAGAATGCCAATGAGAAAAGAGCCCCCAGACCAATTGGCTAGGTGGCTTAGATTTAATCTAGGCATATATATATATATATATATATATATATATATATATATATATTTTAATAAAAATGTAAGTAAAAGTAAATTCCATATCCTCTAGTCTTTAACCATTCAAGTAGAGCAATGGTGAGGAGTGAGTTCTCAATATGATACGCTAGCCTTGTTTAACTTGGTGCTTTTTCCTTTTACTGTCTTTGACCTTGGCAGGCTACATCCAGCCCACAACATCAGAGAACGATCCTTACAAAACAGGGCAAACAAAATGGGGTAAATGAGTCTATGCTATCAGGTAGTAGAATAATAGATTAAAGGATAGAGCAATGCCTTTCAGACGAGATTTTCCATTTTCACAGTGCAGCCTGAAAATATAGATTCCCAGAAGAGAGGGAGGTGAGGGAACATGGAGTCCCTGGCTCAGGGAGAAAGAAAAATGCAGAACCCCAGCAGGATACCAGCAACACCCTGTTAAAGACATATGGAGTTTTCTTTCCTCATTGGGGATGACCTGCAGGACCTGATGGGAGGGCTGAAAGTCAGAGGGATACAGAAAAATGTTACACAAGAAGATGTAATACAAGAAAATATAAGGAGCACTTGCAATCATTCTGATGTGGTGTCTGTGAACTGCAGAAGCCTTGGCATTTACAACCATGAAAGGGACACCCTGTCTTTTGCCACTCATCTATAAAATCCTAAAGCTGAGTTAGTTATAACTACTCAGCAATCAATTATTGCAGGAGAGTCAATTGATCACATATCATGATTAGCCAGATAATCTGCTTCATACTTCCATTAAGGAGCCCAACAGGCATGATTAATTGCTATAGGGGGTAAAATTTCAGCACAGCTAGTGGGGAACTTGCTTTGTAATATTGTGAATCCCATTACCGTTAATGGAAATTTAACAGTCAAATCCCCTGCAGATCACTTAGTAAAAATTACCCCTTAAGGTTAAAGGGGATTTCATTAGTAGTATTCTAGGATGCTCTGATTTAAAAGTACTGTAAACCTCCAGTGTCATGTAGAAATATGCATCCTACTGGGTTTTGCGTATTCCTCGTTATTATACCTATCACATTACCCTCCACAAATGTAATTTCAAAACACAGCTCAGCCTATTGAAATGTAAGGCACATTAAGGGTAAATTTTCTACCAGTAATTCAAGGGGATTTATCTGCTAAATTCCTATTAATGAGAATTGCCAAGCTATTTTGCCAGGCACTACTCTTAAAATGAGCCCCAATAACAGTTTATCAGGCTCCTTGGTTCCTGATGCCCACATATAGCAGGATGTACACCATATATTATAAAAAGTTTGAAATTTGGGCTGAAAATCTAGATACCATGTTGTCATGGTTAATGACATTTAACACTTGATCTTGTGCTAGTCTGAGATGTAGATAGATCCTTAACAAATACCTTTCTGGAGTATTGTGTTTTGATGCTAAACACATGAATGCCTCTAGAACCTACCCAAAGGATATGTAGAAAAATCCTAAATTGTCATTCTAGAGAACCTTGCTGACTGTCAGTCCCTAAAAGACACTGATGACTTAAAGTGTTCCTGATCTGGTTTTATCTGCACCCACCTCTGTTTGCTTCCTGAAGTAAACTCAGCTAGCCAAGGCTTCTCTTGTGTTACAAAGCCTTCAAACCTCTAACATTTCCCTTACTTTACACATTCATTGTGAAAGACGTTTATGAGCTTTCCTGATAGTCTCATAGGTACTTAAGAGGTCTGATGCCCACAGCAGCACTGAAGCCATAATTCACCAGTGCAGCTAGTTATGAATGTGGAACATTAAAGGCTAGTGGAGCTAAGCCAGGAAAAGTGGAAGGAGAGTGATGAAAGAGACATATTGGCAGGGACACAGAACGTAGAGAGCAGGTCTAAAGACTCACCAGAAATAAAGGAATTAGGAGTGGAGGAAGAGCAAAAAAATAAAAATTAAAATCAGATAGTCCTGAGCATCATGGTTAATTTATCTCACATGCCTGAGAGCAGCTCACCTCTGCATAAAACACCTTCTTCACTGCCAGCTCCATGATGAGAATACAAAAGGAGATAGCGAAATCTCAAAGACTGCTGCTTGCATACCACACCTACACTCTGGGGTTGAAAACTGAGCATTGACAAATTGACCACCCTTTATATCTTGTTTTCTTGGTTCCCACCCTAGGCCCTGACACACAAGCAGTGTGGTTACATGTGCACCTTCCTTACTCCTGGCTTGGTTTTGTACATTGGAGCACTGTAAGGCAGAACTGACAATGAATCTGTTCTTTACCCCAGAGAGTGTTGTGAAAGCATCTGAAGATAAATAGAGATGTGGTTAAAAGGCGGCCATTCATATCTGGATTCTTCATTCCCTTTATTATGTCCTTTGGGCAGCGGATACCCCACCAATGGCAAAGGAACAGGACACAGATCATTTTCATTGATGACCTAATGATGGAGAGTTTTTCCCATCTGCATTTATCAAAAGGCTAAGGAAAAGATTGTGTGATCTTTAAACTACCTTTTCAGAAGCAATTCAGCCAGGTCACCATATCAGCACTCCTCCCTTCTCTTACTGTCACATTTACCTCAATTTATTACAATACCTGTGTCCTCACTCATCGCTAAGTTTTAAAATTATAATGCTAGATTGCACTATCCTTCCCTATCTGCTTTTTTGATTAAAAAAAGATCAGTGCCCTGCAAGGTATTGAGAATGAAAAGGTCTTCTGTGAAGGTCTAAGGAACATCTTAATTGCTACAATTTTCTACTTTTTTCCATAAAGAAACTGTCTTGGACATGACAGGAAACGTGGCTGCAGTAAGATGGACAAGATCTGCCTAATTAAAACAGGCAGAGGGAATGGAAAGTGAGGGAATAACTTACGCCACTTTTGCATGTCACTGTATCCTCCTGAAAATATAATGAATATGAATTAATGAAGAAAAAAAAAAAAAAAAAGAGCCACATTTTCCTTAGCAATTATTTTTACTTTGCTTTATACTGTAGACAACTTGCATAAATGAAAGTGCACACAATGCCCTGAGCAAATACTACCACAAACCTGGGTCACAATTTCTGCTTTCTGAAACTCACTTCCTAATTCTGCTGCAGCCCAGAGGAGAATATCTCAGCTTGATTCTAGAAATACAACACACTGATCCTCAAGTTAAAAATGTCCTAGGAAGGATGAGAAAGAAGAACGCCCGTGCTGCTTGCACAGAGGTAGGGCAGTTAATGGACTGATGTCAGTTTACACCAGGTCTGGCCCAACACTTTGAGTGCTCAGTGCAGAATACTCAGCACTAGGCTCCATGATCCGTTATCCACATCTCTTCATTTGAAGCACCTAGTATAACCAACAGCCAGTTTCAAAGCTGTATCTGCTAAAACCTGTAAATTGCTTTCTGAATTTTCATTCCCGAGCATTGTTTTCTGGGATTATCGTAAATGCATTTTGGCTTGGGAATTTGGAATCTAATTTTAAATAAAATTTCAAGACCTACTACATGATAACTGCTCTCTAACTGATAGCTCAAAATAGATCTATTAAGAATGAACAGATGTAGATGTAGATGTAGAGCTTAGAGATATGGTTTAGTGGGAACTGTTAGTGTTAGGTCAGAGGTTGGACTCGATGATCTTGAGGTCTCTTCCAACCTAGAAATTCTATGATTCTGTAACAGCTGAGTTATTGCATGTGTCTATTAGAGAGCTGACATCTGACCACATAAAATATATTTAATAGCTGATACAATTAGATCATAGAATCATAGAATATCCTGAGTTGGAAGGGACCCTTAAGGATCATCAAGTCCAACTTGATCCAGATCTTTAGATGAATTAATCACTGAAGGTGATATTTTAATAAAAATCCACAGAGGTTCATAATCTAATAATCTAATCTGATAATCTAGTGGATATGCATGAATTGCTAATCCCTATGTTGTACGGGAAAGCAATGTTTCAGTGATCAAATTTCAGGGAGAAAAAGTCAGTTGTCTTTCCTGGTGTTGCTGCAAACTGAAGTGATGGAGGTAGCTTTTTCAGACTGGTATTCCTTGTTTGAAGTAAATACAAAGAGATGAGAATTTATTACTGCAAAGGAGTAAAAAAATCATAATCAATGAAGATGAGGATATATTATTTTTGATGATGCTTTAAAGAATTTGTCACAGGGCTAAGAAGGATGAGTTATTTGTTTTGCATTGCAATAAATTTTGTGATAAGTCCCAACCTTTTCCCAATGCCACAGAACAGAAATCAGCAAAATGTTTTAGAAGGCAAAAAGTAAATGCAAGTGAAATTTAAACTACCTGAGAAAGCAGCATGCCGGTTGGAGAGCTGGATTACTGAGGAGGGAGCAGAGAAGTCAGAGCAGAGTAATATATGCAAATCACACAGCTGTAATTTATCATGCGAATCCACTCTCACAATAGTATATTGTATGGCACAAAATAAAGTCCCCGAGGGCTCATCTTTTGGCTTATTCTGAAGCTTTAAAGGTTTGCCATTTGAAAATTAATGTTTACAAGATCTGAAAACAACAGACATTGTGAATGAAAATACTGAAAAGCACTTCTGCAGGCATGCAAAAGATATCCTTCATAATCTGTGCAGCCTATTTAACTAAAGATGCTCTGACCCTTACAAACAAATCCCTGCCCATTTCATTTGGCAGGTTGCAGTTCTAGGAATCCAATTGCTTTTCTTTTATCTATTTACTTTAACAGCTTCTTTTCCTGATTTCTAAGTCTAGCACAACGTTACCCTGGTCCTTAAAACGTAATCTTCATCCTCCTCCTGACTACTTCGTAAACGCTTCCCCCTCTCCCCCAGACCCACAATATCAGGTAAGCACACATTTCCAGGGCTGGAGCCACCTGCCTGCATTGGTTAGTCTTGCAAGAGCTTCTACACCATTCTTAAAACCTTTCTCCTTGGGCAATTTGCTTTTCAGGACTCAGCACTGAGGCTGAGCCTTCTTTCCTTTAACACTCCCATTCTTCTTTCCTTTTCTCATGGCTGTTCTTAACACCCTGACCCCAGGCACAGCGCACGATGCATTCTGTCCCCATGGTGAAGTTCTTGTGATAGGAAATGCAACCTCCGGCTACATTACTCTATTTTTACACAAGTAAAGACATTCCTATGCAAGAAAAAAAATGTTTTTTTGTAACCATTTCCATCATGTTCTACCACTACACATATACTGAGTGTGTAACAAGTCGTCTTCACACTCAAACAGCGTGGCACATACACAACAGATTAATATACATAATCAATAGCACATATATCACTTAAACAGAACTATTATTAACGGAGTAACTCATGTCAAAGTGATGATTGCATATTTATAACTATTGCAATTGGAGATATGCAAAGCATTCACTTAATCTAGACAGATCTGGCCTCATTTTAGAAAACGGGTTGAAGCCAAAACAAAGTTTCTCCCTTTAAATCGTTTGTTATGAAGTAAAGCAACCCCATACATTCACATACAGAGGCATTTTTTTTCCTCCAAAAGCAGGAAATTGTGCATTTTTGGTTATGAAGTTTAGCATTTCCACATAAACCCAACTATTTCAAAGAAGCCCTGGGGGGGGGGGGGGGGGGCCCAGAACAAGCTCTAGTCCATGACCTCTACATAGATATAGCTGCAAATACACAGACA
This sequence comes from Heteronetta atricapilla, assembly GCA_011075105.1. Classification (NCBI taxonomy): domain Eukaryota; kingdom Metazoa; phylum Chordata; class Aves; order Anseriformes; family Anatidae; genus Heteronetta; species Heteronetta atricapilla. The sequence continues at coordinate 12,247,220 of CM021745.1, read as the reverse complement.
CGCCAATGAGTTACTAAAATATAGGGGGACAGATTGCATGCACAGTGCTGCAGAAAGAGCATGCTTGATTAAGGGAATGACAATACATAGAAGAGAACAAGATCTATGGTCATGACAAAAAGATTGGCTTTTCAGTAGGCCTTATATTGGACAGGATTATAATAATTCATTCTGAGAGACATCTGAGAACCAGCCCCGGTTGGGCAGGGTGGCTGGTGGAAAAGACAGAAGCAGCTTTCTTGACTGATAACACACGGTAACCCAAACTCCTCCTGACAAAGCAGATCAATGCTTTGGTAGGAGACATTCTTACTTGGCACTGAATGGCAAATGAACAAAAGGCCTCTTCCTGCCCAAATATCACCCCTAGAGCACTCTATCAAAACTCACCTCATTAAATGCAAGCATCTGCAGAGGGTATTTTCCCCTCCACGCCTCTCATGTCCTTCTTTAACATCTACTGCTGGAGATCAGTAGCCTATACAATTTATTGCAGCTGTCAAGGCTAATTTATTCATGCGATCTGCCAGTAATCAAAAAGACTGAGATCGATGTGCCAGCAAACCCTGACGTTTATTCATACTTTAAAGTCTCAGTTGACCTTGAACCGCAGCTAACTGGAGCTGAACTTGTCAGCAGCTCTGAGAGCCTCACTGGGTCTGGCAGATCGGCGCCTCCAGGCTAAAGGCACAACGTCAATGCAACGAATGCTCGGAACACAAGAGTGAAGGGCTGAAGCACAGAGGGATGAGTAGTGGACCAGGGAAAACAACACCTTAGCAATGTCACAGACCCTCCAGATGGTCCAGCAGTTGCACCAGTGCAGCTTGTGCCTGCACGTTCCCACAGCAGAGCTGCTCAGGAGTCAGTGAAATTCTTGCTGAGGGGTAAGAAGGGTGAGGGAAAGGAGTGAGGAAGGAATACAGCACATACTTGCCAGCAGCAGCACAAGATGGACACCCTGGGTGGTCCTTGGCAGACCAGACTGGCCCCATGTGGGACACAAAGGAGGAGACAGAAAATAACCCCCTCTTCCCTCCCAGAAGGGGAACAGACACAGGGCAATGCAGAATATACACCAGGAACTCTGCATCCTGCCAGTACAATCTGGCAAGGCCAACTGGAAGCAGGAACAGGAAAAATAGATCAAGAGACCTGCTTTGAGTGTGCTCTTGCCCTCTTACTCAGGAACATGCTTAAGAATTTGAAGGCCATCACCCTTCTTCTCACTCAGTGAAGCCCTAAAGGAATATAGCATAGTTCCTATAATGCATCTGTAATGTGTCCTAAATGAATCATTTTGGGCTTCAAATTCAGAGCAATTGGTAGGGAAATGTAATAAAGTCAATTTAAAATAGCTCCAACTTAAGCTTTGTCATCAAATGACTCTCAAATATTGTACAAGGATATTTTTAGAGCTTTCTGCCTTTGTTTCCCCTTGCTTAAATGGAGGCATGCTTATTTGCCTGCTCCCCAGAGTGTGCTAGGAATTATAGGCATGAAATGTTTCAAAGCTATTTAACTGTTTTTCTGTTGATACAAAGATATTTACATAAATGACATTCTATTAGAGAAACAAAAACATCTACATGGCATTTTAAGTACGAATATGCAGCTACAGTTTTACTGAAACACTAATACATTATTTTATTACAGTCAAAACACTTGAATACGTAATATGCAGTTGTATCTAACAGATTTTGCAGACGTGCTTTGATGCTTCTTCGAGTTCTCCTTGGCTGCATTTCTCACGCTATAAATTCAGTATGTCACATTAAATATGATTTTTTTTTTTTTTTTTCAGCAATATCCGCTTTTTCTAAGCCTAGAATACAAATAGAAGTGACAGATTTGCCCTTTTGCGTTTGTTTTCCCTTTGTTGGAAATAGCTAACACCTTTCCACTGTGCTGGGAGGAAGCTACCAATGAAGAGCAGTTGACATTCTGACCACTGCACGTGTACATAGATATGTCTAACATTGCCAGCCTGTCTAATCTGATATTCAAGGAAGAGAAACAATCAATGACATAGGAGGATTCAAAGGTAATCTTCCTACATGGGTTTAAACTAGCTGCAGTACGCGAGCAGTGAAACTACATCTGGAGCTATGTAAGTTATAATAGAGCACTAATAAAGCCTTTCAGTCACTGTTTCCCTACTTTTCCAACACAGGCAACAAAATTTAACAGAGAATCTGGGGTCTGCTTAATGGGCACTTGAAATATTTGAATGGAATTTTTGTTCAGTTCCTTCCTTCCCTACTAAAATGACGTAATTTTCATAGTGTCATTTGTGAAGGAACAAAGCAGGTATTGGTATTCAGCTCCACAATAATAGTAAAAGGACAGAACAAGTGTGGTAAATGGGTGTCATCAAGTTTCCAACTCCTGGCAGACAATATGATCTAAAGGCACATTATTGCAAACATCATATCCCAAAATATTGCCATGAAACATTCCCACAAAGCTTTTAAAGGACATTGAATTGAAGGAAATGATATAGCTCTGCACAATGAGTAATTTATTTATTTGGACAATTGATGACTGCTGTCCTTCTGAAGGACTGCAAGCAAATGCTTACTGCCACCAGCACTCTTATGGAAGGCAACAAACCTGAGGCACACTTGAGAAAGTATTTTAGGGTGTACTTGCAGGACGAATGCTAGGTGGTGATGGATGAACTCTTCATCTGCTCACCTCTTTGTGCCAAGGACTGCTGCTGTGCCCAGACATTGGAATTTAAAAACATTTTAAAAACAATTACTGCATTAAAAAACTCTGATTGGTAATCAATCCTCTGCTGCCTTCAACGGCAAATAATTTCTATGTCATAAACAGTATTTAGCAGGTGTTCAATTATTTATTTATTTTTCATGGGGATTACCACACTGCAAATGATACTGGTTTTGGCACTGAGTGAGCCTTTAGTCAAAGGTAGAGGTTACACACAGTACTCCTTCCCTTTGTCTGCTTTTCAGCTTGGAAGGACCCATCACACAGCTGTATTGCATTGCTCTACATGTGTTGCTCTATTCAGGTAACACTATCACAAGGGTAATTATTAGCTTATTTGACATTTCTTTAGCAACCACCACCACCCCCCCCCAAAAAAAAAAAAGAAAAAAAAAGAAAAAAAAAAAGAAAAAAAAAAAGATATTGCCTCCCACCATTTTCTGGGCAGCATTAAAACCAAGCCATCTAACCAAACCTAAACACCCCAACCCCTCCCATCCCCAAACTCAAAGCTCAGCTGTCTCCCTCATGCTCACCTGACAAGAATGCTTCCACTCACCAGTGGTAAGGATTTATATGCTTCTGCCCAACACCATAAATAACACTGACTTGAGCTTTCCTAAAAGAGTAACACTTCCTCAACAGATGATAATTTATACATTGCAAGCCTTACAGTCTCATCACAGGACCCCATACTCAGTGATGTAGGATCCTACTCTGAGGCTGAAGTACATCTTCATAAATGAGGTGGCTTGCTGGAGGACGGAACTTGGGAAAACCTTTCCAGCAACACAGCCACACACACAGGAGCCCTGGCCAGGGAGAGCATTTTGCACCATGGGTCTCACCCCAAGCTGCTCATCCAGAACTTATCTGGGCTTGCTGCTCTGGGTCAGGAACATCTACGCAAAACACTGGCCCAGACCAAAGCTATGCTGCAACTACAAAAGCAGTGGCTGAAAGAAGCCCTGCCAGCCCAAGAGCCCTGGGTGCTGCCCAGAGGCTCGGATCAAGCCTCTTATCTCCAAACCAAAAACCACCTGCAGAGCTAACCACCAGGTCAGGTAGCACATAGGCATCTTCTTGCTCTGGGAACAGCTGATATCCTGAAACACTTGCATTTCATTTTGGAGTAGAAACAAGGTGTTTTCCACAATACTGAAAAAGATTCAGAATAGCTTCAAAAAATCAGAGAAACCTTTTTTCCAGGTTTCAAAGCTGGGCACCTAGTTAAGGGAAGGCAATCAGGCACCACACAACAGCCCAAGCCAGGCTTTCAGGGACCATCATCAAAATTAAGAGTCCTACAGGACATTTGGAGCTTTGCAGGAGCTGTAATTTGCGATAGAAAATATATTGTATCAGAAAGTTTCTGACCAGCTGCAGCTCATCTCTACGCTTTTGGTTCAGTCTCGTCATTAGGCAAGGGAAAGCTATTTCAATCTCAGCACAATTAGCACTCTCAACTTCTCCACGTTTTTCCTCACTTTCATTCAGTTCACACTTGACACTGCAGAGGAACCTGCAGAAGATTAAACCGCCGGGAAAGTGGCTGAGAAGAAAGCAGCAAAGACCGAGGAAGCATTTTCTTTCCTCAGTTCTTCTGCTGATCTGTTTCTGAAACTCTGAGCCTTGTGCTTTTATAATGTTCTGGTACATGAAAGAGTTTGTAACATAAAATGTTACACTCGATGGAGCATGATGTGATATTGAAGCCAAATGGCCAGATGCTCTTTTCTGAGCTATTTCCAATGCTCCCACTTTAGAGAATGTTTTTAACAGTATTCACAAGCTCTGGTTCTGTAGTTTGATGGCAATTTCATGCTAGAGCACCATTGCACTATGTTCTGATGAAAACATTGTTTTCCATTCGAGGTTACAGTTATCTTCAATTTGATATATATATATATATTTTTTTTTTCAAAGAAATCACAGGCAGATGGGGAGATGGATTCTCTCCCCAGAAGCAAGGTTGTGCATCTCGTTTTGAGTACAATTAGGAATATATAAAATATCTGTTAGGAAAAAACAACAACAACAAAAAACACACACATATATTCTAACTTATTATTCTAACTTAGGCCATCTTTCAGCTGTTTGGCTTTGTTTTACACTGTTCTTGTACTCCTCTCTTTCATGTGTGGGAAGACCCTTTACAAACCTTTTTTCTTTGAAAGGTGGTTGATGTCAGTCACTTGAAACCTGGTACCAGGCACTGGTCATTACCCTGGGATTCAGTCTGTCCTTTTCATCCTTGTTTTCATGGTTTTCTTGTTTGCTGACAACCCTGCATCTCTTTGGTTCACTGCACGGACATGCGAGCACCAGTTTTGAGAGGATGCAGCCATGGAGCCAGAACTGGAGTGCCCGGGGCCGCTAGCAGCTTCCTCCAAGCTGCTAATACATTTATTGCCACACGCAGACCTTTGGGACTTGCACTCTTTGGCCATGGGGGCAGCCGTGATTCATGGTGACTTTGAACTCTTGAGGATTCATCAGCCTGGGATAAAATGTCTGTAAGAGCATCTCCACTTACAACCAAGTCTGTCCCCTCTTCCAGACAGTATGCGTTATTGCTCTACACAAATGCCAAGCCGAATCTCATCCTGTTTGAATCAATGTAACTCCGCAGGAATTAAAAGATGCTGAACATTTAGATGGGCAGAGGACTTGGCTCATCATATATGCCCATCACCATAGAATAGCTTTTTCCAATCCCTGTTTTAAAGAGGGAAAGGAGTTGCAAACTGATGTAATCCAGGCACTATGAATTCAATCCTTCCATGATTTCTTAGTGCTTGACTTTGCAACCTTAACATTCTGTTACTTTTGGAAATGCCTATAAAAATGCTAAATTAAACTGGAGATGGAAAAGAGGACAACTTTACTTACATGGCTTATCTGGAAGGTGAGACTAGGAGATTTATCACAGAGATCTTTGCAACCTGCACACAGGGGGGACTTCACTAACAGTGGATTACAACACTTAATAGGATTTTGCTCTGGCAATGCAGAGTTCATTGCGTAACTGGTCAAATAATTTTATTAGCATTTAAATTCATGCTGAAAACCCTGCTTTATTGCACTCCATAGCGAACAGTCATGTGTAAGGACACTGCACTACGGATGTCAGAAACTGTGAATTTTTGTTAACATCATTTAAGTGATAAAATGTCTTCAAACTGAAAGGCTTTCTTTCAAAACTTTTAATCTGAAACTGAATTACTTTATACTGAAAATTACAGCTTGGGAAAGGTCAAAATAAAAGTGAAGTATTTTGAATTTACTGAAATAAAACATTTTGATTAACCTACATTTTTGTATAGTTTTCACTTGTATGCTACCATTGCATGTGGGAAAAAATATAAAATTCTGAAAAACTCTCTAGAATGGCATTCCCACTTACTTCTTAGCTCTAAGACTAGAAGGCATCTGACCTCATGTATCACAAGGGTAAAAAGCATCATCCAGAATTTAGAATTAAATTGCCATACATAAATCTTGTGAAAATTTTATTACAGCATACCAGTCTAGGATCTGTGTTTAAAACACTGCCTGCTCAAAGGAATCTAAATCTCCTTAGCTGAAAGTAATAAAATTAGGTCAAGAATTCTCTACTCAACTACCTGCCATTAGTGTTTCTGCTCAGAGAAAACAGCTCATCTGATTTTTAGGAAAGCAAAGCTGGGTCATATAGCATTAATTTGAGAAGTATGATTTGCTTGTGCATTAGGCAACAAGTTCTACTTCCTGTAAGAGAGATTCCAGTGAATCTGCATTATGATTTTTTACAGTTCAAACAATATTTCTATAAAGGCAGAGGTGGGACTCTGTATCTCTCTGTATACAACCCAGGCTTGCTTTCATCTAGGAAGGTTGGCCACTGTTAACCACATGATCTAAGCCCTGTTGGAGAACTAAGCCATCATCTGAATCCACTGCAGAATTTGTCTGTCACACTGGTGCCTATGGATTTTCCCAGTTGATTTCTCTGGCCAGGACTTCTTAAACTTTAGCTTTAAGATATCTCAAATTGGGTAAGACATTAGGGTTTTGTTTTGCTTTAATTATTATTACTACTGTTTTTAAAATCTCTGAGATAGCACTGAAAACAATTCATCAACTAATGCAGATGTCCTCCTTTGAGGTATATTACAGTGCTATTGAGAAGAAAGTAATCTGGCTGATACTGGCTGTTAGAGGGAAAAGTTTTGTTTTCAGCTATCAGTGTGACAACAACTTTATTTAATTTATTTAGATTCTTAATGATGGAAACAGAATTTCATTTTTTGCTGGAGCATCCTTTAAGATGAATGCTTGATCTCTTCCCACTCACCATTACAGTCGATTTGTACGATATAAGAACAGCAATTCATTCACCTTATCATTGCAGCACCAGAGGAAGAGAAGAGATACTTAGTGCAATGATTAATGAGTCTGCTATAAAAAGATGCATCATAGACTGCTTGTATTAGGTCAAAACATAAACTAGGCTCTTAGTGTATATATAATCCCTTTCCAAATAACTAAAGATGTTTGTAAGCTTCCACTCAGGAGCTTAACACTCAATTTCTTACAGGGTCATAATTTGGACCCTCACCTCATAATTTGGGTCCTCTCTTCCTCTACATTTCAAATGCATGTCTGAACAAAAATCAAGCACTACTTGACTGTCCCATTTCTATTGGGCCATCTTACTGTACTGCAGATCAGAGAGATCGTTCGGTGCTTGGGAGCAGCAAAGATGAATGCGACCTGCCCTGAGTCAAGGCTGTCTCCTTAAGGCACTGACACATCCACAGCTTTGCTGCAGGAGAAAGTTCCATCATTTTTCCTCCTCTCTGCTTCCAGGTTGGCTAAAGGATAGCTGAACCAGGCTGAAATACAAGCAGGGCTATCCACCCCTCACTGGATCCAAGCAGGACCAAGGAGACGGAGCAGCGGCATGGTGGCTGGTGCTGAGCAGCAAAGAAGGCAAGGTGCTGGTGCTTGTGGAGCGTGCCCCATCCGCACAGGAGTCAGGCACAATTTGACCTTGTACACTTCCAGGTCAAAATCAGCTTTTAAGTGTTCACAGACAATTCCCATCAGGTTTAGTAGCTGGTTTTTGAACACTAACAAAATAAAAACATTTGTCCAAACCAGAATTCAGTCCTGTATTTATCCATCTTGCAGTGAAACTGTCATCTTTGAAAAATATAGTACAAGATGACATTATCCATCCATAGGGTCCATCTATTTCCCTACTATTGCTAGCCTGCAAACATACCCACCTCCCTTTTATTTTCCAGAATGGCTGGTGCTTTTCCCAACCAAAGTAGTATCTCCCTAGCCTGGCAGACACTGGCTTCACTGCAGAGCTACCCCATTAGGACAATGTCACAGCTCTAACCAGTACATTTACACAAAAACAAACAAACAAACAAAAAATAGGAGTTAGAACTGCAGAGCCCAGAGTTTTTTTTCATCAGATGTGGTAGTCCCAATCAGTTTATGTGGTGCTTACTCAATATAGAAAATGTCTTAGGTTAATTATATAAATATTCCCACCTCTGGAATTTAGAAAAGGGTACAGCTAACACTGGAATATCCAAGATGATTTTTTTTTTTTTTTAATAAACAATAGATTTGAGGGGGATTAGCTGGGTTATCAAATAGTATCCTCCCAAATCAGCTCATTAGTTGCACTGACTTTCCCTATTTCACATTATGAAAACAATTTAAATGCAGGTTCATTAGATGCAATGTAATCTAATTCAGACTCTCCAAGCCTAATCCCTTTTCCTTTAGCAGTAACATGATGATCATTTACAAAGAAGTCTAAAGGATTATTATCATAGCTTTTTAAAATAGGGACTGTTTTCAGCCAAACGTGTCCCACTACTTCCCCACCATTATTTCTTGCTCTTTATTCATCCATTTATTCCTTCCTTTTGTGTCTTTCATTGTTCCACACAGAGTCACACATGGGCAATAACATCCCTCCGGGCAGCTGCAGGGGATGTGCTCAGTACTCTGCCTCTCTTCCCTGCTCAGCTTGCCCAGGTGCTGTGCCAGTACAGCCATGCCAAGGAAAGACAGCAAGTCTTCAACACTGGCTGCTGCAGAGAAAAGTCAGACAGCATCACGTGGGGATTTGCCTAGGAGATTCAATGCACCATGAGGCTTGCAGCTATGGCACACATTTGCTATAAAATCCATGCTGCATGGCTTCTGCCCCAGACTGGAATGCTAAGCTAATATTCATTGTATAGGCACTGTGCTAAAATACTAAGGAAATACTGTGTGGGAGGGTTGTGGCTTCAAAGTTTCCCAGCCAGCCTCTGCCCTCCTGGTCTGAGTTTCTGGTCTGCAGTTGGCCTTGTTCCTTGGCTGCTCCTCTGGACGCTGGTTCCTGTGTGGATCAGCACACAAGGACTCAGGAAAAGAATGAATTTTTGCAACTTACTTTGAGATTCTGCAGTTATAAAAAAAGTCTTGGTAGATTCACAGGGATTTTATAAATATCCTACAGGGAAGGGAGGATGTTCCTGTGTGTTTTCATGCTGCTAGTTTCTGACAGCTCTGAAAGACACCCAGGAGGGGATCAGAAGAGGACTTGCAGATTAGAAGGCACACACACTGCGTTACTTACTGTGCTGGATTCAGGCAGAAAACATAGATGGATGGTTCTGTGCTATTGTCAAGCAATGCATTATACGGCTTATTGCAGGATGAACTCAATCATATTCCTGTACTTTCATAAATCCCCTTTCCAACTTTTAGAGTAGGGTTAATTATTCCTTATACAGAAAGAACGCAAACAAACACACAAGCAAACAAAAGCCCCAAAGACCAAGAACTGGTTTCTATAACTCGGTATCTACACACTTTAACAGGTTTCCTACCCCTGGAAACCTGTCTTCACACACTTCAAATCCTTGGCTCTTCAAGCAAGTGCCATTTCATAATCCTATTAAAACCTTTGCCTCCATTTACCAGGAGCCCTAATCGTACTCAGCAAGTTCACGTCTAAGGAAGAGTGACAGCTTTCAGATTTCTTAGGAGGCTTATTCATCAGCCACGCCAGAGTTTTGCCAGAGCGTTCAATCTATTCAGGAAGCAGCCATGTGGAAAAAGTTTCAAACAGCTCAAAGCCCTGCACAATGATAAAGGAAAGCTCACACAATCCTGGTAATAGCCTGACCCTCTTAAGGAAAATTGGATGATTTGTGGTAGCAGTTTTTCTGTCCCCAGTGTGAATTCTGAACCTGAAACTGTACACAGTGTAGCCACATGGTCCCATTAAAAACCCCATCCCTCTTGCGATTCTGGAGTAATAAACACACACCCATATGCAAAAACATGCTCTGGCTACAATGACCTTCCCTCCCAGCCCACTGGTGTGAAGGAGTTTGGAGCCATTTTACAAAGAAAAAAAAAGAGCTGGATAAAGGATGGACTAATTTGATGTTCAGTGTTTCAGCATGAGCAGAATATATGCTTTAACGAGCACATTACATGCACCAGGGACGTGTTTCTGTGAAGCAGGGAATAAAGAGTAAGGGGAAAATAATTAAACAGCCAGCTTTATAATGAGGAAACTGTGTTCATGCAACATTAAGTAGTCTAATTTTCAAGTGCTAAGCAATGGCAGGTTCCTTGGGCTTCAGAAGGACTTGCTGGCAAGCAGCACCTTGAAAACAAGGGCAAAGGATCACAGGTATTAAACAAGCTCAGAAGCACAGGGCGGACTGATACCTGCTGGCCCCAAAGACTCTGAGAATACCACTGGAGAAGTCACAAAGTGCAAGTTTGAAGGAAGGCAATGCTGGGAAACATAATGTACAGCAATCTCAGGACTGATACCTGTACCCTGTAGTTCTCATTCTGTAAAAAAGACCCTTAATGTCCTAAAACACCACAGCATTTATCCTGTGTGTTATGCAGAACATCTCCCAGCCTGGCCTTAGTTTTCCATCAGTACTGCATCTGCTAGCCCACATACATACAACATCTAGGCGCAATGAGCACACACAGACTGTTAGCATAGCACAAAACACAAACAGAGCTACTGGGAAGGGGGGAGAATTTGTCTCATTGGGTTCAGACACCGATGGAATGAACCAAGGAACCATATTTCTCACTGTTTTCAGTTGTCTCAATGCCAGTAAGACCAGGAACATCCATTTACTGGGACTGTCAGTTCCAGATAGTATTGCAGTATCAATTACTTCAGTGCAATGGCCTGCGGTCAGGCAGGCAGCACTTTTGCTGGGCCACATGCTCCTGTTTTTCTTTGCAAACAGACATTGCACAAAGTGTCTCCTTCTTACTCACCCTCATGCCTAATTCGATGTTTTCTCCTCCGTAGACCTCCATACCAGGGTCAAGTAGGCCAATCTCACCAAAATACTCTCGGTCTACTACAAACGAGCACCCAATCATGGCTGGGGTCCTGCACAGAAATTAAAGAGAAGAATAAAGTCAGTTATTAGCTATTACAGAAACCATCTCATAACAAATTTACACATAGCTGAATGTTTCTCCGATTTGTACAGAAAACTATTCACAAGATATTTACCGGTGGCATCTGAGAAACATATTCACAAGGCAGTTTCATACACACGTGAAAAACCACCCTGGCTGGGGAAAGGAAGACCCTTTTTACCCAGGTATTGGTGGATTCCACTGGTAGCAGCAGGCGGCTGCTGGAATGGCGCTAGCACAGGGTCCTTATCTCACCAGGAGTTCCTCTTCTCTACAGCAGGAGGTTAAAAGGCTTCAAAGGAACAGCCGAGGTATGGTGAGATAAAACAATTCTTTGCCCCTAATGCATACCCTGACATTGCAAAACACAGTCCGACCTGTGGCAGGAACTATTTGGTACCCTTGAAAAGGTTCATTTGCTGAAACACTCCCATTACTTAGCTGTAATGGACTCTGCTGTAGTGCTTACATTACTGGTACTGTTTCAGCATCTCTCCCTTGCACTTTTTCTCTGTTTGAAAGCCATTGCAGCCTCTCAGATCATTACAGGCCTACGCTGCAGTGCACACTATCCCTCTCTTGTTTTCTCTGCATAATTGGAAAAGGCAGCTGTTGATACAAACACATTTGATCGGCACTGTTTCTGACAAAGAAGCTGAAACTGCTCAGTAAACTCTCACGTTCCCCCCTAGAATAAGACGCACTCCCTGGATCGTGGGCTGTGGAGGCAGGAGTCAGCAGCGTTTACAAAGGCAAGCACTTGGCTTTCAAAGATGAGTTGGGACCAAAGTGGGGCTCTCAGCCAGCTCCCGGCACCCACACATTCCAAAGGGCTGGGGGAAACTGAGGCCAGATGCCACAAATCCTACAAACAAACTGCAGCAGGGGCACCACCAGCGCTCACCACCAGTGCTCAGGCCTCTCCAACAGCCCCCAGTGCCCCTCCTGCACGTGCAAGAAACGCCAGCACGTCTCTGTGTGGTGCTGCTGTCTGTGAAGGCTGCCTGCTGGATCAGCCTCTTGGCTGCTCTCGGCAGGACACGTCCCTCTTCTCCTTATGCGTGCACTTGCACACCAGGATTTTTGTGAGATGGGTGAAATTTGTAAATGCAAATTATCAGCTAAAATGTGTCTTCTTGTTTACAGCTCCTAGAGTCACGCCTGAAGACAGACTTGCCTCAACAAAGGCTGAGATCCTGCATCATTGAAAAATGGTTTTTAGGCTACCAAGGAATAAATTTTGTCTGGAAAGTGAAGTAAAAGAAGGGCATGACCAAATAAAGGAAATTCGGTAGCTCTGCAATTAAATAAGTCTTTGAGGGATTATTTAGGTATTTTTTAAGCTTTAACCATGACAAAGAGAGAAGGGGGTGGGGAGAAGAAGCACAAGGCACTTTCTTCATTTGCTTTTTTATGTATTTAAAGCGAAGAACAAGACTTCAGTGGATGAATGCTAGAGCATCACTGCTTTTTAAAACTGAGCTTTAGTTCGGGATTAGACCCACTCTCTTTCCAGCCCCCTAAAAATCCTCCAGAGGCAGTTCCTTAAAGCAGTAGGATGCTCCCATGGGGATGTTTCTCCTCCTTTCCTACCGAGAAGTGCTACATCTTGGCTCTGCAAACTGCTCTCACGTGCTGGAATCTCTCTCCCTGGGGGATGGATTTTCACAGCTGCCAGCTCTGTCCATTAAAACACCAACCTGTTCATTGAATGGGGGCGGGAAATACATTTTGGATGCAACTACTTAAACATTACTCTCAGGCAAATGCCACTGAGGACTACTGTTGCAACACTCTCTCTCTTCTAGGTTTTATTTCTTCTCATTTGATATATGCAAATGCAGGCAGACCCCACAAGCCTTCATGGCATATTCAGAAAAAAATATTTTCAGGAATGAGAAACAAAAGCAATGCAATGGCAGGAGGAACCACATCCAGCTCTTCAGAGATGCCAGTTAAAAATTGGCACCCTCGGTGCTTTTCTACACTTGAATTTGGCTTCCCACAGCCACTGCACATCTGTGCAGCAGCACAGCTGCAGCCCCAGAAGCTGAAGGAGAGTGTGGTCAGTGCAGGGAAAATGAAATGAGAAACCCGAGGCTTTGCCCTGGCCACATCCTGATACAAAGGAAGAAATTGCCTAGGAAGCACAACATTTCATTTTCTGAACAGTGCACGTCAGCACCTGCATCAGGTTCAACCAGTGTTTTGGACGTTCGGTCCTCATCAAGCCCAGGCCCTTAACTTCCCCGTGCTTTGACTGACCCAACAGTAAACTAAGCGCGATGCGATCGCACAGCCCAGTGAGCTGGCAACAGTGCTGTGAGGCTGGGACCTCGGCTCTGCTCCCAGCCCTGTCATTCACCTGCTCCTCAGTAAGCCACCTCCCTCAGCCTCTGCCTCTCCATCTGCAAAGCACAGATAATAATACTGGGTGAAAGTTTCTGAACTGCCTCAGCAGCTTAAAAGCCTTAAAATTCATTTCTAAAAGCACTTCAAGCAGTTTTTTTTTTATTTCATATTAGACTGCGGCATAACACTGACGTATTGCAAACACATTCAGAAAAGCTGTCCCCCGAAAAGCACGGTCACTTGGCTGTCATCTCTGGTTCCCCAGCACCTGAAAAAACGCCAGTGTATCTACTGCTTTCAACACAGCACAACAAGCACTCCCCTTGCAAGTCTGAAATGAACATACAAGCAAAAGCAACTGTGCTAACGTGTCCTAAACTCCTATCTCCGGCCAAGGGGTGGCAAGTGAGAAGGTGCATGTCCTTAGCACTTCACAGCTGCAAAGTAAAACAGATTAACTCAAACCACAGCTGCTGTATAGAAAAGGACCTGTTTCCTTTAGTGATGGACTTTGTAGTAAAACAGTGACATTTTTAGAAGGAAGGTATCATGAACCAGCAGCTGGAGGTGTACTGTTTATTACCAACACCTCAAAGGTGTTGAGAGAATTAATTGATCTGTGCAATATTCTCTCATGCAACTGAGGATGCGATAAGCTTTAATTATAATCAACAGCAGCAGTAAAAGGATAACAGGAAACACAGTAAAATGGCTTTTACAGTTAAAACCTTAAAAGGCAGCACAGAATACTATTGATTCTGTGCTGGTGAAAGATACAGCATAGTCAATTTGTGGAAATTACTTGATGGCATGGCTGTAGCAAGGGAGATAGGGAAGAGAGATTATTCTGCATATTGCCCTGGGGAAAGGGAGGAAGCAGTGAAAGCAGCACTTCATGTCAGCAAATCCTCCCTCCCTCTCCGCCTGCTGCTGCAGCAGGTACCGCGTGGGTGGCTACGTGGGGGGAGAGGCACTGCATGGAAGGAAGCAGTGCCTGCTGCCTGGTGGGCTCCGGGGGCAGAGAAGTGAAAGCCACTTGCTGTAGGTCTGAATCGAGGGTTATTTTATTTTAGCAAGACCTCTGGGATAATGGCTCTGTTGGCAGAACTTCAGCAGGTGCCCATACCCGTTTCTCCAGCCAGGTGCATCACCCTCCTTCCCTCTGTGGGCAGCTGAAGGATGCTGCCTGGGGGCTTCGTCAGGAGAAAGCGAAGGAGAAAGGGCTGAGCACCAGGCTGACACACTGCACATGAAACCACAGCGTTTCCTCTTCGTTACACACCTCTCTCCCCCAGCCTTAAGGTCACTTTGCGTGCAATCAGGTCAAGCTGAAACAGTTTTCAGAGCATGCTGTAAGTCCCACTTCCAGGACAACTGGCCTGCAAAAGCACTTAAATATAAAAATATAAACATGAAAATAACTATTTAAAATATATATATAAATGTATACACAGAGGTAGGAGAAAGAGGTTGAAATGACATATCACACAACATGTCTTTGAGTTTTCCACCTCTCCTGGCAGAACATTGCTTTGATTCAGGTTCCAAAGCAGCATCTCAACCCTGACCTGACAGATAAGTGGGAAAGACTGCATAAGCATTTATTTTTTCTTACAAATCACGTCTTTTGCAATAAAAGAGTCACACCAGGCCGTGAGAACAGAACTCAAGGACAAATTTGCTGTTCAGGAGCTGCAGGAAAAAACCTGACAAGCTTAATGAAGGGGAGGTTAGCTAACTCCTTTGGAGAGATATAGCAAGAGAAAAAAAAAAAAAGGCAACTCAGAATGCTTGGCTAGGAATGCTTGGCAGGGGAATAGGGATGCAGAATAACATTTTGATGCCCCACAGAAGTATATTTTTTGAAACAGGCAGACACCTGTCAGAACCTGGACAATGAAAAAAGAAACTTCTCTGTTACAGGTTCCTGTGATCCAGCAAATGAAAAGATGTCCACAATCAATCAATTAACAGCCATCAGTTGTATTATTACATGACTGTGTGGTTTATCCCAACACACTCTACAGCTGAACCGCTTCCTAAGCTCATGAACACAGATGGATTTCTTCCCAGGGCAGTGTAGATGGCTGCACCAACACCTCTACGACACAGCAGCACAATGTCTAACTTGCAGATGACATGGGCATGCACACTCCCAGCTAAAGCAGGCATCTTTATGCATGTCAGACGCTCATTTCTGTATGTGCACAGGACACGCATGCTTTCTGCAGTGGCTGACTGGGTGTATGCACACACATTCCTTGCAGTACCAAGCTGTAGCATATTAAAGCAGCAAGTGAGAACATATGCAACAACGAACAGCACCACTGCTCCTGGAGGAAGATAATACAGAAAGCTGTGCAACGCTCGGCCGAGTGAGGCTGACTAACGACTGCAATGTTAGTGGCTGCAGATCATGAAACCAAACAGAGCACTCCATCAACATCACAGCAGGCGAGGGAAGATGAGCCAGAACTCAGGATACCAGGCACCTTCCTTGCTGTTCCAAAATCCAGGAGTATCTTTTGTACAGAGAAAAAAAATTCCAGCCTCTTTCACTGCATAGTCAAATTCATTAGAAACTCTCTGAAATGGGATCCTTTGTTACACAGTTTGTTGCCAGATGATAAGGACGTTTTTGGGCAGTGTGTTCTCAGGAACACAAATGGAAAGTGATGTGATGGACACAGCATGTCAAAATACCAATCCTCATTTAAATCTTCATGATAGAGACATCTTACATCTTAAATGTCAAACATGCAAAATGGATTGCCTGCAGAAGCAAGGGGAACATCAATTGTTCTAATTTCAGACTATTAACATGGGAAAAAAAGAAAAGAAAAGAAAAAAAAGAACTGACTGAACTGTATCAGAAATCGTTAGAAAATCTGTCTCTTCATTCTTGCTACGTTTTTACCTTTGTTTACCCTTCAAGGCCACATCCCCTTTGTCACTTGGACCATGACACCTGGTCTGACATTTTATGGTGTACGCTTGACCTGACTGCCTATATAGCGTCCCTTGGACTTGAGGGGCAGTTCCTGCTCCTTCCCAGCAAGGCTCTCAATAGGATTGCATGGCTGTTAATGTTCAAGAAAATAAAGGACCAGGCTTCAAGTAAGAAACTTCTGAGAAAAGGAGAAGTAAGCACATCTGTTGTGTAATCCCAGAAGAAAACAGGAATTGGACTCCATAAATATCTCATCCAATTCTGCAGATCGAGGATATTTATTCATGCAATGTAAACATTAGAAATGCCAGGGCTCTGATCCTCTCTGATACCAAGGCACATATTTTCCACTGAAAATTTTTAATCCCTTTGGAGATCTGGGACTAAGAATTCAGCTACACCAACTACATAACCAGTCATAGGGTTATTAGTTTTTAGCCTTTTCTTTAAAAAAAAAAAAAAAAAAAAAAAAGAGACAGACACAAAACAACCCCCCTATTTGCTACAGACGGTGTCAAAGTAAGCCTTAGGAGAGGCAGTATCAGCAAGGACTGAATGAACTTGCAGTTTCTGTGCTGATGAACAATCCTATAAATGCACTGAACAGACACAGGGATCCAAATGCTGCTAGTGTGGACCAGTTTGCCTGCCTGCCAAACTGGACTGAAATATAAATCGTTGTTGCAGTGCACCACGTGGAAAGCTGGTTGCAAAACTGAAACCTGTCCCAAACCTACAGAGACTTTTCAAGAAGTCTGCTTACTTTTCTGATGTCCCCTTCCTTTTGAAAATGAATGTTAATTTTTTACAGTTATTAAGTTCCTATCGTGCATGCCTTCAAATCCCAGTTCTTAGGACAGACATCCTGAGCCTTTCCATCAATAACACTCACAATTCCATTATTTCGATTACCATATTTACACTGGCATCTCATTGAAGAGACACAAAATTGCATTGTATTTCTACAGCCAGACATAACCCAACAGCACACAACAGCACAGCCAAATGCTTTGGCAAATCCACTCAGGTGCTACTTCATCAGAAACCAGGGCAGCATGGCTATAAAGCGAGTGCTCTGCTCTCCTTGGTCACTGCCTTCAAAGCACATGTTCCCAGGGAGCCATGTAAGTGTCACGGTTCAACACTGACGTCTCTGCATTTTAGGGCATGTAATTTGTAATTTGCTGGAGAGAGCCCTCCGTACTGAGAACATCTCAGTGCTCCTGGTATTTGTCAGCAAGGGTCAGGTGCTCTCCTCCTCGTGCTGCTCGTTTCGTCTCTGTGCAGTTTATGCACTGGTGAACTGGAGGGTTTCTGCTCAGAAGAAAATAACTGCTCTTGGGAGCCAGCTGCTTATGCGCATCAGATTGCAACACTACTCAATGCCTGAGTTTTTGGACCTTATTCACTTCTTTATCGCTCCAACTCAGTGCCAGTATACCTCTGGCAAGAACTTGAATGTAAACCTGAGGGGAGCCCATGGTAAATCAGGCTCAGTATTGCTGAAAGAAAACTAACACTTGTCACAGCATCACAGGGATAAGATTCCTTATTCTCTATTTAAAAAGATCTGTAGCTGAATTTCCAGAAGTTCTCTGCAGAATTCCATGCTTTAGAGAGTGCACTAGCTACCTGAAAATAGTGCACTGAAAATCGTGTCTAAGGAAGTTGCTGAGGTTTAACCTCTTGCTTCAGTCTTATCTGATATTTGACAATGTTCTCCTGAACAGAAGATACTTAAATACGAGAACAACTGATGTGAAAATTAATACAGTGATTTCACATATAAACTGGAAGTAATGAAGTGTGCAAAACCTTTCGGGAATAAAAGGCTGAAACCCCGATTTCAGGAGTGAAAGCTTTGGCTGGTTAATTTTTCTTCTTCAATAATCTATTTCTCAGAGCTGAGTGAAATAGATATAAAACACCTGCACTTTTAAAACAATGACAGGAGGACAGGGCATGTTATCCAAGAAAACCGATTTCCTAAGTAATTACTTTACTGCTTATTGAGGTTTCAAGATGAGCAAAGGGTCAGTGAGGAAGGACTGTGCTGTCCTGTGATAAGTAAGGTTAACGTCACTGCACAGCTCTGTTTTGCAGTCACAGGGCATGCAAATGAACCTAAGAGCAACTTCCAACACTTGCTCAAATACGGACTGAAATATTACTTCCTTTATGAGGGCCAGATCCTGTGAGATGGTTCCAGCCAACCAAACTTAGAAATGTCAGCAGTCTGTTTCTGCCCTTCCACTTCCAAAAGACCACTTGGGCCCTTCCTGTTGGGTATGGTTCAAGTTGCTTGGATGGATTTGGAATAGACTTCTCAGGACGCAACAACTCAGGTTCTATGCTGGAAGGGAAGCATATTGCCTTCCGTGCCAGAGTGTGCACTGGGACCATACAATGCAGGTTTAGTTCACTTTAGGATGGAGCTGGTACACATCTGGATGAAGATGTCTCTAAGGTGGCAGTTTGTATCCTTCTTAAGAAAGCTCAAAAACAGGGCAGAGAAACCAAAAGTGCATAGCTGGGCTACGTATTTTTTAGCATTTATTTCAGCTGTTGCTAAAAGGGGTACCCTTCAATCAGCATGGCACTTCTCAGAGGAGCTGTGAGACAAGCACCTGTGCCAGAGAAGAAAGGCTAGATGTGAACTTTCAAATGAAGGGGAAAGAAAGTCCCTTCCTCATCAGTTCCTGTTATCCCTCTAAAAAATGCTCAAAACCATTATCATAATTCCTGAAACAGTATTTCCTTAGAAAATTCCATTTCTGTAAGGCAAAATGTTACCTTACAGAGAAAATAAAATGATACTCTGCTTATATAGTCCAGTCTTACTTTAAAATTCATCCAGGGGGAAAACTCAGAACATATGTAAAATTCTCCAAAAAAAGAGCAACTCTCCAACAAGACAAGGCTAACACATCTCCTACTTGTGCTGCTGGGAAGCTCTGGTTTGGGCTGATGTCCAAGAATGCTGCCTACAGACCCAAAGTGAAGACAGCCTCCTTGTAATCACATACAAAATACCTTCGATTCTCATACACACAATGTTTATCTGGCTCATTACACATGCCGCAGTCCGTTTAGAAAAAAAAACAAAAACAAAAACAAAAAAAAATAGATGAAAAAGATCCTGCTGTCCTACTAAGGGACACAACATGAACCTGACTCACATTTTCACAACTAGAGCACACACACTTCTCTGCACACTGCAGTGCAGCTCTGAGATGTGACACATGCATCAACAGCTTCGTAGAGCCATCTGTTTTCTACAGTTTCATTTTATTATCCCTGTACAAAAGCCTCCAGCCTTGCTTCACTTGAATTCCCCCTTGGCAGACAGCTGACATGGAGTCATCCTTAGTACAAGAGTGACAGTGCATGGGAGATTTACCTGATGGGAGCTGACTCATCCCCTTTATCGAGCCAGTCCTGTGGCGGGATTATGTACATGCACCAGAGGCCCCAGTTATAGCCGTGGGCAGCGTTGGCATATTGCTGCACTTCAAAAGTGTTGTACTTGATGTTGTCAATCGCTGGTAAGATGATCCGCTTCCGATCTTCTTTGATCCGGGTAAGTGCGGGTTCCACCCTGAGAACAATAAAAAGAGGAAAATGTTTTGCAGCCACCCAGTTATCCCAGGTCCCTCTTTGCAGTCTGATAAAACAAAGTTCTCCGATACTGAGAGGAGAAACCAGTAAGATGGCAGCCCACAACCCAGTGCAGCAGGATTGAGTGCAGGTCACTGTAGAGGCCGGGGTTTGGTGTGGCACATTTCACATACCAACATCACACAAATTATTGCCTCTAGGGAGCTGTACCAGGGTTTAACAACACAACATTTCCCAAAAACTTATTCTGATGCCTGGACACTGTCATTTCAGTGTGCAATGGGCAAGAGTTGAGACAAACTAAATGACCTCTTCACATCTACACCACCTGGATGCCTCTTGCTTACAGGGCCTGAAGAACAAAAGGGGACTGAATCAATTTGAAGGTTACTCAAAGGTTTTAATCTTGTTTTCAAAGGACTGACCCCATTGGATCTAGCTTGGATGACAAGCATGGCTGCATTATACCTTCTAAAACCTCTCTGGCAATAAGAAGGTCTCAGTAGACAGATGGTGCAAAAGCAGCAAGCTGCAGGAAATGTGCCATCATTTCAAAAGGCTTTAAAACATCAATGTGCTTTCAACAGCAGCTACTTCCCAAAGTGTTTCGGGAAAGGAAAAAGCTTCAGCGCAAATACCCATTTCTGACCAAGGTAGTCTGAAGTTGTTAAGAATTTTGAGAGAAACAGATCCAAAAAGGCAGCAAAGTTACGTAAGGGTGGAAAGCACTTCTCAAAGAAGCACTAGAAACAGACACCAGCTTGTTCTTTTGTAACTGTTTCCTCTTGAAATAAACTTTGAAGATTCTGCAGAGCTCTCACATGTATCTTCTCTGAGGGAACGGTGGCTTGCTGTGATTCACAGGGGTAGTAGGAGTTGAACACTGATCTTTTCTCATTATACTTCTGTTGTTGGTTAAAAGGCAATCACTTTCCTGTGCTTTCAATTTGTTGTTTCATATTCTATTTTGTTTGTTACCACGTATTTTCTTGGGTAGACCAAGAGAAAGGGACAAGTCATGAAATTAATTCAACCTCCATTTTCATTCTGCATTGTCTCAGTCTGACCTAACACCAATTTTCTGATCTCATCTGTAAGAAAAGAGCATTTTCTCTATACTCAAACATGGCCAAAATATTTCTCTTTTGTGTACACAAACTCGATATTGCTTACATGAGGCCATGAACTGTTTGCTTTCTCTTTTTTTACCCCTCTCACTTCTGTAAAAAGAGACAGATTCAGTGAAACCTTTGAGTATCAAGGATGAGCTACTGCAGATAAAGCATCACAAAACAATGTACAATAAGGGCATGACTGAAAAAAATGCAAGGTGTTGCAGCATTTCATTTGGAAAGAAGCTGAAGAGAGTTAAGCTAGTTTTATCTGGAATCCCCTAGAAAAAGGACATTTGAATTTAATCTGGACTCCAGTAGTGCAGAACTTGTGAATTTTAATAGAAAGGATGATCACATACATGGTGGGAAGAGAAGGAACCCACTGCAAGCTGCAGAAATCTCCCTTGTCTTCCCTCCGTAGGCCTGGCCAGGAATGTTATACATTAGATGTTCACCTCTTATGCAACATGTGTAGTGTTGTTACTCTACTTCATTTATTCTGAAAATAAATCAAGGCATCCCTCATGACTGGACTGGTTTGAAGTCTGTCTTACAGACAGGCCGTCTGTCTGCAATTGCCTGTCTGCAATATTTGGTGCAGTACCTCTGCTATCAAAGTCCACTCCTGCAAGGCACTAAAGGCCTCCAAGAAGCATTTAAAGAGCTGCACCCCAGGCAAAACCAAGATTTTTATTTTTATTTTTAGTGGGAGAGACAAGAAATACCTGAGAGAGAGTCAGGACTGCGCAGTACATTGTCTGGAATGCCAGCTCATAAAGTCTTTAGGCCACACACATGAACCTCCCTAAAAAGCCAATGTGACCTACCAAATCAGGATAAGCCGCTTTCGTTATTAATATGAGATTATAGTTATGAGATTAAGTGCTTTAAAAAACAGCGGGTGTCCAGCAGAATAACCCTTGCAACTCCAATAAAGCAGGGAAGAATGCAAAAAAGATGAATCTAGTTTGTTATTTCCATAATGTTATCTCTGTTCATCAGCCTAGAGGCAGATGTCAGCCAGCCACGCTTCTCCCATTGCTAATCAGGTGCCACCGTGCTCAGCTGTGGTAATCCCCACGCATAATATAAGCATGAGGCTCTCCCACTCCCTTCTGTCCTCTGAAATGAAGGTTTTCAAAATACCAAACAACAGGTATAGATGTTGTTAACAACAGGCCACTGATTAACCTGTAGAGGAATCCTCCTCCTTGCAGATGTGGAGAAAAAAATGACCTTGGAGGAGGTCACTGTCCTTGCAGAGCACTTGAAGCAGGAGCCTTGTTACAAATTTGACCGAAACAGCATTTCAGAAGCCCTTGGGTATTGAAAAGATCCACCTCTGAAGCCCCTGGACATCACTTTAGCATATTTGGTACGGAAGTTATCACAGAGCAGAGGGATTACATCCTCCAGAGAGCAGACTGAGTCACAAAGGGAATGAGCAAATCCAGTGCGGAGTTCTGTTACTTGACAAAACTCAAACTGGAGTGACTCCTCAGCTAAACCTTGTCAGCACCTGTCACATTTCCCAGCTTCCCTTGCCCAACCAAGCAGAAATAGCAAGGGGGTATTCAAATACCAAGCCCTAGGACATTGCAGTGGGATCTACAAGAATATTCAAACCCCAGATTCTGCAAACGCTCTCTGCACCACCAACATTGCTTGTGCTGTTTTTCTACCTGACCAGATCCTGAGGTAATAGCCAGTCTGTCTAATGAGGTAGTACTATGAGCTTCAACAGGAAAGGGTAATAGACTCTGTTTACATTGCCTAATCCATGAAATACGAGGGATTTTGTTTGTTTGTTTTGTCATTTTTTTTTTTTTAATTGCTATTCGCTGCTAGCCAAGTCCAGACCTGGAGTAGCTCTGTTGGCCTCAGCAGACTTGCATGGTAGCCTTGTGTCTGTAGGCTGAGCTGCACTGGCATCAAATCCTTTGTCAACTTGGGTGGTAATTCTGGCTTTGTCTGATTGCTTAAGGTTTTTGAAAGGATTATGATTAAATCTTTCCTCACCATTTCTAATTTTTTCCTTTATTTTAAGCTGCTACATTCTTATGTGGATTTACTCATCCTCTTTATAGATGCCAATGTTCATTTCTTTGCTTTCCTCGTCTTCTCCACTGAGCATCTGGAGAAGTCAGGTGCTCCTGGCAGCTCGCTGGACAAAAAGGACTGAGTGGAAGAGATTGCTGAAGTCCAAGTGAGTTCGCTGTGCTGTGCTGATGAGCTGCAATATGGTGTTTGAGTATTTCCTTTCCACATGGCCGCTGCTGGCAGTGAGGCAGGATTCAGCCCTGCCTAATTAGGTACAAAAGCCAGATGTGAATTTTGAGATTCACCCCCATTTTTCACAGATGCAAAAACAAAAACAGACAAACAAACAAACAAAAAAACCCCCACACACTAGGTTCCTAGCTTGTATATAAACATACTTTATGGGAACAGAGCAGCATACATTGTTGACAAGTTATTTACTGGAGCAAGAGGAAAAATTCTCCCAGGCATATTCACAGACATGATGGATTTCAGTAAACTAAATATAATCACAAGATCCATCTTTATAGGTAGTGCTTAGCCTCATCCAGGCTTGCTTGTTTGTTTTTTCCCCACCTTATAAAAACCAAGCAGACAATTTGGGCTAGAATTTGAGTGACAAAGAAGTTCCTCCCTTCTATCCCCACTAAACGTATGTATTTGTCAGTGTTGTCCTCCCCCTCTGAACATACTGCTAGCGAATGGATAAAGCCAGAAGAGAGAGGACAGTAAATTTAATTCTCTCATAGACTCAGCTAAGCTAATGACTATTTTCACTTGGGTTTTATTTCTCCGAAGCAGCTCCTGAAATATAGTAACACACCACAAATGTATCATTCCCAGGTGAGTCCTGCGACTGACAGTACCTGGTTGAAAAGCCAGAAGGCAGATATGAATTTACCATAATTCCGGTGGGCTTCCCACAGGTACATTGACATCCACAGCAGGTGTTTTGGTAAGTGACTCCTCCTTGCAGAAACTGTCCTGGGGGATTTGTGGAAGGAATCTCTCATCAGGAGCTAAAGGATGTGTTGGTTTGTCAGAGACTGTTGTGCGTATCTCTAGATACAGCCCATGCATTTCTTGTTTTTGCCTACCTGTGGCATAAGAGGCAGGTCAAACTCTGGAATTTCGAAGGTGTTGAGTACCCAGGTTGACTTCTAAGGCAGTGCAAGCAATGCCAGTACTGTGGGCTTCAAAGAGTAAGTGCTCCCAAGATAAACATTAGAGTTCAGAAAAGAGTTGGAAGGCAGAATTTAACCCCGAGAACAAAATAAGCTTCTAAGAAGATTGAGAGCAAAGGCAGAGGTCATGCTGTGAGCATACTTGCTTCTCTAATCCCATTGTAAGTCTGTGTCTGAACATATATGCATTCTCTGTTTAATATTGGGCCAAACGCAGAGCAGCTTGAACCCCAGGAGACATAAGAGCAAACACAAATTTTATGCTGTCTTACATCCTTATCAGATTGCATCAGAGCTCATGCCAATGGGGAAGTCTGATTTTCAACAACACTAAAAAGAACAGCTTCTTCCAGATTTTTTAAAGAAAAAGATAAAAACAAGTTAGTAATGAGCTCCTCAGCACATATGATTATATAATTCACCCTTTAAATATGTAAAACCACCTGCTGACTTCAAGCAGACTCTTAAAAAGGCACAACATAGGAATAAGCACATGCGATCTAAGAGAAAAAAACAGATGCATGCCACAGGCCAGAACCTCTGCTGTCCAGCTCCTCTGCTTCAATGAACTTCACCACCCCAGGGAAGCTTTGCCAACCTGCATCATCTGAGGAGCAGGCCCAGAATAACTTTCAGTTTGTAAGCAGAAGGATTGCACTAGGCATTTGTCAGTAACTCCTTTTTATTTATGTATTTTTTCCTAAATGGCACTTTTTCTGCATTTGTCCAAAACCAAACCCTTTCATAACTGACAATGTTGGGAAAGTCTCTCCTAAATTCTGCCCCTGTTCTAAGTGAGTATCTGAATACCCTGCTCTCTGGGTTGTTCTGAGATAAACATATATATATTTTTTCCTTTCCATTATAGCCATTCAAATTTTTACTCCAATAAAAAATGATGAACTAACATTAAAAAATCCAATTCCCCCTGCCACCCCAAATCAGAATTCCTTTTTCTTCTGCAAAGACTCTTCCTTGAGTCCTTATAAGACATAAATGAACCATATGGTATTCTCTCCTAGATGTCATGGCTCAGTGGGTTTAACACTTTATTTTGCTCTAGCTGTACCACTGCCAGGCACCATGAAGTAAAATCTTAACACAGAAACATAAGAAAAAAGGATGTGTAAATTGAAAGCTTATTTTGCATGTGATTTTATATGCTACCTCAAATTTCACTGACAATATACATTTTTCAGATGCAGACAAGGAGATCTACAGACATATATAATTCTCCTCTGAGGCCAACTGTGGAATATTTCATGCAGAGTTCCTTTCCTGTAAATAAGTTCTCAAAGAACTAAAAATAAAAAATACCACTATTAAAAAAAATAAACCATATTCCCTTCCTCAGCCTCTAAGACGAGGAAGAAATTCCCCATCTGTTCCGCCTGACATCTCTATCAGGGAGGTTTCAGCCCTGCAGCCCCCAGTCAGACTGGAGCAAACACAGGATAAATGCCTGCTGGAGAGTTAAAGATCAGCTGTTAGGCTGCCAAATCTGAATAGCTCTTTTCTGCACCACTGAAAAGCAAGGAGGATGCATCAATGAGCACTCTAGGTTGTTTAGGTAGATGATTAGTTGAAGGTGCTCTTCTTGCATGCGTATTCTCGCATGTGTATGCGAGCTGGCACTGCCCCATGCATCGGAAGGGCCCATGTGGCATCTGCTGTATGCTGCCCTCTTTATTCAAACGATGTTAGTTCAATTTTGTTATCTGAAACATGTCCCATTCAGTTACCAAATTGATCCTAAGTGAAGGTAGAGTCTGTAGATGATGAAAAACTCCTTCAATAAAGACACATCCTTTCTTTTGCATAATTAAAACTTCTCAAGTCAAACTCGGACTGGTACCAGAGATGCTGCAATGAAGCATGTCCTGGTCCTGATTTCCATTCCCAGGTGTGAATCCTCCAAAGGGGAGGGACTGCAAAAAACTTCACCCTCACCTTCAGAGCTTGTTTCACTAGAGGAAAAGAATTCCCCAGGCCTTGCCAGGTCCCCACAGAGCCACATGAGCTCAGTGTGAACAGGGAGCTTGTGTGCAGGTAAAGTTTGGCTTCTGATACACCACACGAGAACACAAACAGGGGAACTTTCCTTGGGAAAAAAAAGACCTCGTGTCTTTGTCCTGCAGAACTGTAACCACATCTCCATTAAAAAGTAGTTAGGGTAATCATAGCCAGTAGAAGATTAGGAGGAAATCAACTTCCTTTTTCATTTACACACTTGCTAGAGAATCCACTGCTTAAGGCCACTATAGCAAATTGCACTACATATTAGAGTATGAAATAGTATCTGCAAAGGGTTATTTGTAGACCTGGGATCTTGATCTTTAGCTCTTTTTCTTAGTTCCTTAAGAACTCCATTTTCTATCACTGCCAACTTCAGGGATAATCTATAATGATGGGCTACGCGTGGCACAGACGGATAGATACTCGGCTTATATTTTAGATCCTCTTTCTCATGTCGGGCTGTCTCTGTCTCCTTGGTATATTGAAAATTTTTGATGAAATCCTCTTACTCCACTGCTTCCTTATTGAAACTCCCCCTTTGGCAAAATTTTAATTACTACAGTGCTGCATAACTCCATTCAGTGCTTCGATACTACTTCTGTGAGATGTGCAAAAGCAATTCCTAAGCTAGAAAGCAAGTATAATACTCTATCATTATGTCTTCTTTTATGGCTCCTAGCTCCCTCTTTATGACTGCTAATATATTGTGTGCCTTTCTCTTACTGAGTCCTGCCCTCCTTCACTCAATGTGTCCTTTTTCTCACCCAGAGAATTAACACCCCATCTCTGCTCTCTTCTTTCCTGCTCCCAGATAGAACGTAGGAAAGTTCTCTTCTCTCTGTCATGTTATTCTTTCCCATTTCTCAAAGACAGGAGCCTGTATAATGCTCTGTGTCTTCTGCAACACAATTAGCAGCCAGGATGCTATTGTCTGTGCTCCGTGTTACTGCGTGGTGCCGAACACACAGTGGGTGGACCTCATAGAGAAGTCAGAACAGGAATGCTGAAATCTTCAGAGGAGTAAGGGGAAAATCAAACTATACAGGCTTAAATATACCTTCAGACAGGAAAGTACAACTTCTCTGGGAGATGTTTTCTGTGAAAACTGTGGTTTTCCAGTATATTGTTATACACTGGCCTACTTCCACACTCCCACTCACTGGAGCCTTTCTGTAATGCTTCTACAGTGCCTGAGCCTAGACATTCTCCCATTGTCCATCTCACCAGAAACCATGTTCCCATTTACCCTTCTCAGCCAAACTTCATTCACATCCCACTGTACTCCTGCCTTTTCCTGCTAAAAGCATGTTACCTACAAAATACAGGACACAGAATATAAGGAAGCATCAGAGACGACTGAGACTAATGTCTGCAAGTAACGTGGTTGATGAAATCTGGGATCCTGCAAGCACCCTTCCCGTCGGGTAGATCACACAGCTCTTCTGGTAGAAAATTTTATCCATAGTTCCCCTGTATTTGGCTATTTTTAACAGCTCTCTCCATTATGAATCCTCCTATAACTTATTTGGGATCATGCTATCAGCGTCTCTGTAGAAGAACTGATTTGAATGCTATTTAGTTGCTGTTTCCACAGCTCCTCTGTGAACTTACCATATCTCAGACCTTTAACCTTCTGTTAAATTTGGCTGAAATTGGAGACTGACAGATGGATACATTTTCCTCACAGCACAACTGTGCAACATGATTTTCTCTGGAAAATATAGTTTAAAAAAGATGCATCCTATTTTCACTATCCTACGTGCACAGTACATAGGAAACAAATAGGGACTGAAAACCAGACCAGAGAACAGCAATTTCCAAGAGTACTAGAAAGAGAAAAAAAAAAAAAATCTTCATGGGTTTTTCTGAGCTAACATGACAAAGGGAGAGCAGATCCTCCTTTACTCTAAGAATGAAATGAGTGCACATGACAAGCACCAAGGGTTTTAAGCATGTCCGTGTGCCACCATCCTTGCTGAGTCCTGCCAGTAGCAAGGATAAGATGGCTGCAGAATGTCCTGTGGTCTTCTTGGGGCCCCCTTCCACCTTGTTCCTTTTCTTCTCTTGGCCATTGGTATTTCCCCTTGCAAGGTCATCTGTCCCACTGCCTTTCTGCCTGTAGGCACAGCAGCCAGGAAAGAGGAGGGATGTTTCTGGCACTGAGTATTCATGGGTGTATTCTGAGCACTCTGAGCATTTCAAAACCATTGGTTCTGCTGTGTTGTGGGCTCTAGACCTTGACTTCTATTGACATTAAGTAGCCATTAAAAACAAAAGAGGTTCTGTCGCAGGGCAGGTGGAATTTTACATGTGAACTAAACAGGAAAATTATCGCATGCTTTTCATTTAAAATTCCATTTGAGAATTAATAGTAACGGCCTCCCTTTTAGCTGGTTCCCTCCACTTCTGCTGTCACAGCAGCAGTATTAGCTCTCACTACCAAAAGCCTTAAGGGGAACAGGTCAATAGAAAATCTCTGCTCTATGCTAATGCATTTCAACACCTGAGAAGGAAAAAAAAAAAAAAAAAAAAAAAAAAAAAATAGGAGCAATTAAGCACAGTAAAATAAATAATTCAATAGTTAATTTGACCTGCCAGGTTGCAGAGTATTTTTTTTTTTAATATCCTACCAGATTGTATTTTAGTTTAGAAGAAGTGTCCCTGGAGAGTTATGCTGTGAGAGCCTGTAAAATACTACATTGCTTTATAAGGCCAAAGCTAACCCACAGTGGGGCAACTATTGTTTAAAGAAAAAAGTTGTGTGCTTGTTTGTTTGTTGTCATAGTCAGAATTCTGCATATTTCACGAGAAAGTGATGAGGTCCTTCTCTGATTCCTTACAAAATAATCTGCCAACTGATTAAGCAGGTAAAGCAGGCACAGAGTGGAAGACTAAAATTGCACTGCAGGTACATGACTGTGAGATGGAACACAAACCAAACAGAAAGTTAATGCTCTTTTCTGTGGCAAAAGAATTGGCTGTTTTTTAATTGCCTCACAAATAATCCATAGACAGCTTTGAGTGGGAGTAATCCATGCAGCCTCTGAATACATGGGTGTATTTTGCAAATGGAGGAAAATATTCACGCACTATAAGGCTTTGCAGGAGAACAGACACAGTAAATACAAACACTTTTTAATCTCGGGTATACTCTCATTTACTGAGTAGTCCAGGTTCTTGCTATGCTGATTTAAACTCTTCCTGACATTAATGCAAAGTAAACTTAAATATGTATATATCAAAACAAACAACAACAACAAAACAACAACAACAAAAGCCAAAAGTAACCACAAAACCTTTTTCTGATTACTGGCACCACTGCCTAGTTTCTCTGGCTAGAGTACATCAGTAAAACCTCGACTTACCATCCTTTACAGAATGGGTTACTGTTCTGTACAGAATGGGCAACAAAATTCTCTGCAAAGCTCAAAAAAACTGCAGCTCAGAGCAGAAAAAGCACTGGGAGCATGCTCTCACCAGCACCAGGCTTCAGTGCCTGGTTCTGCCTGGTAGCAGATATTACCCTGAATGAACTTTTGCAATGATTTGAAAGATCCAGATGCCTTAAAATTAAATAAATAAATAACTTAGCTCTTAAGCTTCTAGAAAATTACAGTGACATCTATTATAGACTTTGATGGGGAAAAAGTAGGGTGAATATAAACCAGGTGCCCTACAACGCTTACTTTATTGCACCTTCATTTTTCAAAAGATATTCATGAACATATAAAAATAAACACTCCACTCCTTTGCAATTAAGTTTCTCTCTAGTTGCAAGTACAGCTATTTTTAGTTTTAATTTGGGGATATCTCCCAGAACTGCAGAGTATAATCAGCTCCATCATAACCCTGCATCATCATTATCAAATACCAGCCTGCCTTTGGAAAATACAAATTTTACATACTGAAGGTCCCAACAGCCCTTTTTCAGCTGACTACAAATCGGTTCCTTCAGGCCTGAGGTCTAGTAATGCCAAATATTGGCCACTAAGTGGTGCTACAAAGATTTACTCCAACTGTAGTTCTGGCCCACTAAGCTCAAATCTGTGCTACCCACAGTCAAGGCCTCTCCCTTCCAAAACAAAGAGGATGAGGAAAGACATGCTAATTTCAAGCCCCATTAAAAATATAGAAAATAATTTAATGTTTCCCTCAAATGTAAATGTAAGAATATTTATGAAGAAGTCAGATTTATATTCAAGTTTCTAAGAAGAAAAGAAACAAATGACAAGCAGATAAAATAAAAGTACTTGAAAGCATGCATCTGCCTCGAGCCCTGAGCCTCCTTAATGGTATCTCCACATTTGTCTGCTTTGGAGGCTTTCCATTCATTGTGGTTTAAATTACTTCCCTCTCCACTAAGCTGTACTGGAGCAGAGCAAACATTTTTTTTTTTTTTTAATGGAATTTGGCAGGACCACCTCCCACTAGACCAGGTTGCTCCCAGCCCCATCTAGCCTGGCCTTGAGCACTGCCAGGGATGGGGCAGCCACAGCTTCTGGGGACATCCTGGGCCAGTGCCTCACCACCCTCATAGTAAGGAATTTCTTCCTTGTATCTAATCTAAATCTACCCTCTTTTAGTTTAAAGCCATCATCCCTTTTCCTATCACTGCACTC
Organism: Heteronetta atricapilla; assembly: GCA_011075105.1. Lineage (NCBI taxonomy): Eukaryota > Metazoa > Chordata > Aves > Anseriformes > Anatidae > Heteronetta > Heteronetta atricapilla. The sequence goes on along the minus strand of CM021745.1, from coordinate 12,216,124 downwards.
CCTCATAGAGTCCCTCTCCAAATTACATTATTCAAATATAATTGCTAATGTGAAAACACCAGCCTACAGTTGTCTCATCCATACAGTTCTTCAGCTCCCCAGTTGCTGAGTTAATGTCTTTCACAGCCCTTGAGACATAGGGCAAAATGTAATAGCACTGCTCTCCCTATAGGAATAGCCAAGAACTCACCAGCCAATGTTGAATTCAACATGAGCATCAAAGAACCCGACAACAGGAGAGGTTGCAGCTTTCCAGCCTTGGATTCTGGCTCGAATCAGTCCTTCTCGCTTGTTATTGCGCACTATTTTCACCAGACCTGGGTATCTTTTATTGACATACTGGTCCAGATTAAATTTGAGCTCAACTGCAGGAAAAAAAAAAAAAAAAAAAAAAAAGAAATTCATAAAATTCGTAATAAGAAAACAGCTTTGTAATGTAATACTTTGATTTATTCTGCAACAGAAATGGAAAGAAGTCCTAACGTATTCCCAAATCCTTAGTCACTTTCATGGATACAAACCAAGTTCCAGGGTTATCAACCCAGAATAATTCTCTACACATTAGAGCAGATGCTGTTAGACCTGCAAAGCTTTAATATGGCAGGAAGGATTTGAGTGTTGTTTTTGAAGAGATAGTTTGTCTACATATTTTTAATTAATCACTCATCTAATTCTCTGATGATTTTCATTAGGCTGCAACCGGCCTCTGGAGGAGAGATTCTGAACTTATAGCAGAGTAATGTGGGAGTTATTGGTGATTTTTTTTTTTTTTTAGTCTGAATTATGCTATTCAATAAGAGTTTGAAAAATAACCTCAGTGGATTTTGGGTCAAGACCTAATTCAGATCAGAATTAATTTCCCTTAATTCTAAGTTTTCCCTTAAATACAATTAATATTCTGCAATACAAGGCTTCTTCCCCATTAAACTAAATGGATCTTGAAGATTTCAAATAGATTTCTCTCTTTTTTCATTTTCAGGCATTCAACCGCAGATAGTGCTGAACTCATTCACTTCTTTATTCAGCTTCATTTCAATAGGCTTATAAACAGGCAAATTACTAAAACAGTCCCTGTATTTTTTTTTTTAATCAATCTAGTTTGGTAATTCATTTACACTACAACTTATTCATAATGAGGCTTTTACTCAAATATATTTATTAGCAAAACTAGTAGAAGCTTCCACAGCATTAGAAGACTCATTCTTCTGATCTATATTACACAGTAGAATCATTATCATCCAAATCAAAGACCTGATAAATCTCCAGCTATCTAGAAGAATGACAGAGAAAAGCCATAGAAGAGTTCACTGAGAAACAATGAGACCAATTCTCTTCTGCATTACGCTGACTGAAACACTTTGCAATCTCACGTAATTACTCCATAGGTTACACTGCAGTAACTGAAAGCAGAATTGGACAAAAGCTTTCTTAAACGAGATGTTCTGAGGATTATTTGTGTTTCAGTGATTTGTCCTCTCAACCCTCTTTTCTATTTGGGCATTTTGAAGAGGAATGGCAACTAAAAACTGAAAGACTTAAAAAGCTGTTGAGCCGTGGAGGAAATGGTAAAACAGCCTTTTTTTTTTTTTTTTTTTTGTAAATAGGACTTGAGAAGCTGGACAGTTCTAGAAGTCTCAGATATAACAAAATCCAACAACATCGCTGTTCATCTGTATCCTAAGGGCAATTCCAACCCATCCCATAAAACACATTGATTGATAGCAGTCTACATGCTCACCAGTATTTGGAGTTTTGATGGCTATAACACAAGTGCTATTTTTACATTAATGAATGACATGACCTGAAAGTTGCATGCGCTTTGTGCTCATTCTATTATTGTATTTTCATAGCCTAAATTATTTTCTACCAATAAAATAAATAATAATAAAAAAAAACTCAAAATCTGACATTACAACACATGTAAATGTGAAGGAGCAAACTGTACTTCCACAGAAAAGAAACTATCTTCAAGGAAAATCTGTAACCCCACTTTTCTTTGGAAACAGAATTTAAACTTTTGGTCTATTAATGATGGTATTCCTCTGGATCTGAAAACTTGGAGAAAAGTGTTGTTTCTATATTGAAATTTCTGTATTGAGATTGCCTATACAAATGCCATTCATTCTGTGAAGATGCCAATGAAATCAGCAGGGTTTATCCACATAATATTTATTTCTTATAAAAATAGTTAATGTTTACTGACATGTTTGTGCAAGTGGCTCAATGAACCATCTCATCATCAACACAAGCTCTTCCAAATTCTACTGACTTCAGGGGAAGTTCATTAATTTACACCAACTTAAGATCTGATTATTAGCCAAAAACCAGTGGCTGCATGTCTGAATTTCCTCCTCTGGCTGTATTTAAACGCAGAGTGACTCACTGCTGTTTTATCCCAATATTTAAAAAAAAAAAAAAAAAAAGATGCATGATGTAAGCTAGAAGTGACCAAACTCCTTTTGATTGTCCCTTAGTGACACAGGATATAGAACTTAGAGGAAAAGTTACGCAGGTTCACCATTGTCACTGTTGTCATCCACCAGAATGATCTCCTTAAGCAAGTGCGAGGGGGTGTGATTCACAACGCTGTGCACGGAGCGCAGGATGACAGACAGTGCCTCATTGACAAAGATGAAGACCACAGAGATCTGGGGCAGGTCATCTGGGTAGGTCATCTGCTTACACCTGAAAAAAAAAAAAAAAAAAAAAAAAAAAAGAAGAATTAAAACCCAAGCAGCCAGTGGGAGGCAAAATACACTGAAGAATATCCTCTTATCCCCACTGCTCTCCAGCATATAGGCACTTGGAGACTTTCTTCATTCTAACCCCAAAAAAAGATGGGGTAAAAGCTGGAAAGAAGCAACATAGCTAGGAGCAGCTAAGTTTCCATCAACCAAGTGAAAAGCAAAGTGTATGTATACACACACAGACTTTTAAGGATCTCTGTTCTGGAAGGTTAAAAGCATCTCTTGAAAAATAAAGGAGTATTTATGACTTTGCTCAAGAATATCCTGAAGAGGGCCCACAATACTATAGCTTGCCTGTGCTCCAAGGGCACCCATCAGAAAGTCTCCTGCTAACTTGTAATTAGAACTCATACTTTTAAAACTAGGACCTACTCAAGCAAACTTTGCCTTTGCCCAGACAAAGAGCACTTGCCTCCTTTCTGATCCTGTACCTTGTGCAGCAGTAACAAACACACGATGTTTGTTGAACAGACGCGTACCTACTGAAACATTTGCAAAATGAATTTACTTCATCTATGATGTCATCGTGGTATGTAGCTACTTCCCACTTATGCATGTTACCAAAGACCATGCTGAGAGGAAAAACTGAGGCCTGGAGAAGGGAGAGGGTAAAGTCACACAGCACAGCGTAGAATCTCTGCTTCCTGAGCTGGGGGGTCCATGCCCCATGTATCACCACACTGCCTTATCCCAGTCCATGCCCCATGTATCACCACACTGCCTTACTTCAGTGGAATTCTCTCCCACTAGCAAAGAGGTTAACTTAAAAAAATTGCCTACCTGTTCTCCCAGTCAAAAGCCATTCCAAATTACCATAGAAATTACTGAACCTGCTCTCTAAAATATTGCTAATCGTATTACAGGGAATGACTTTTCCTGCTCTTATCAAATTTTCTGACCTCCTGCTCATTATTTTGGAAGAACGATCACTACTTTTCTCCACTACCAGCAGTCAGGAGGGTGGAGAGGGTGACAACCGCTTGACTGTTGGGTAACCTCTGGAAATCAGTTATGAATTCTAGTAAAGTGTGATTATTTGTAATTCCTTCTCATCCCAGCACCACTTGCACAGAGATGTGAGTACCTGTCATTGATTACAGCATTCCCATAGCTGCTTACCAACGGCTTGCTGGTGACCTGTACCACACAGAGGACCACTGAGTAGAACTCTTGGCCATACTGCATTCTTACACAATCTAAAAATACACCTGGAAGAAGGACAAAGATTTACAGGAGGTGCGAATGCTCCTTTTTGAATTTCTTTTTGAATGTGATTTTCCTCTTGACCACACCAACATATCAAAGACTATTAAGAATACTTTAGGAACATGAAAGAGCCATCAGCTAAAAGCATGGACCTTGCAAGATTTCCCCTGATGAGGGACATCTTTGATCTGACAGCAATTTGCTTCAGAGCCTCACTTCTATCAGTAGGACATAGCAAATTGCATGGCAGTAAATCAGGTTGGTAACCGAGGAGCGGGTGAGCTGCCAGTGGAAGCGAGGCAGAAGACAGAGCCCAGCCCAGGCCAAGCGTCCTGGTGGGGGCCTGCATGTGGGCTCAAAGCTGGCAGGGAAGAAGGGAAGCAAAGAAACCATGCAGCTGAAGTCTGGGGATGGCAGGGAAGCTGTGAGGAGGAAGAGGAGGAGGAAGTGCAGTGGGAATGAGAGGGCAGCCAAAGCAGCACTCGGAGAGAAGAGGGACAAGCAGAGGGACGGTAAGATGATCAAAGACATCAGAGGCAGAGTGGCATGTGCAGAGGACTGAAGTATTCTACCTAGGAAAAGATCGGGAACCACTGAAATAGCACAAGACCTCAGTGGTTCTGGGCTTCCTTTGTCTTCAGATCAAGACATTTTCGCTGAATCTTTCTGGAATAAGAAATATCTGTTTTCCTGGTAAGCAGGCGGGAAGACCTGGTGTGGATCCCCCAGCCATGCTGGATGCTTTTGCTAAAAGGCCGTTTTAATTTATTCTCTCTCCTGGGTGAAGTCACTCCTGTCATTTCTCCTTGCAGCCTTCCTTCCGTATGTTCTCCCCTTCCTCTGTTAGCAGGACGTAGCTGAAACACTGCATCACGTTTTATTTGGAGAGAGTGCTCCAACCATCACACAATGGAGTATCTTGGGAAACACAGCTACAGCAGGAATATCCAGATGGGCCAAGACAAGCCTCAGGATTGAGCAGTGGATTAAAAGCTGTCATAGTTTATTACAGTAAGGGTGAAGAACAGCAAAAGAAGCTATTCCCCTGAGTAAACTTTTCAATCTAGAGCAGTGATTCAGGAGTTCATTTTCTGAAGACTTCAGTCAACCTTGAACTCCCAACTCCTAAAGTCACTTCAGAAAATGAGATGCATGTGCTGAGGCAGTCAGCAGAAAGTACTGGTCTACTAACAAACACCTTTTATGATGTCTGAGACCACCAGCAACCCCAGTCAGGGGCCTTTCCTTAAAAATCACTGGGTGCTTAAGTGCTTTGCTGGATTGCTGCCCAAGCTCTTCCCAATGTATTTGGTAATTAGATCCCAGCCGCAGCAATTTACAGTTAATACTTCCTTCATTCCAAGAAACTCTAACCAGCAGCTGACACTCGGAGCCAAACAGTGCCATTAGCAAGTCACATGCAGAGATGCTCTACCATCAACGTGCAGCCGTGCCCGCCGTACCCTTACAGCGCCTCCGCAGCTTCGCTCTGGCTGGGTGCTAGCAACTGACATTGCAACGGAGAATCCTTGTGCCTGCATGCAGAGCTGAGAAAGAGTGTCAGGAGGAGGTATGAAGTCAAGAAAGAGGTCATTCCAGAAGTGTCCTGGGTGAAATGGGGGTGTTTAAGGCAGTGCTTCAAGGGGAGCCAGGGCTTGGCTGCCCTGCTCAGGGAACCCACAGCTGCACCACCCAGCCCAGCACCCTGCCAGGGAAGGGAGCGGCTGCTGCTGTGCTCTTTATTTATCCGCACTAGGTCTGATCACGTTACGAACTGTGGCTATCGAAAGAGGGAGGACAATTACAGTATTGAAAGTCGAATTAACATCTGTCTAACATCTGACCTCATTAACATCTGTCTAACACTATTGATCTGCGGGAGAACTTAGGCATAAATTTAACCTATGCATCAGTTAACAGTGGTCTAAGTTGGCCAGGTATGGATCATGTTTAATATTACTGTGATCTTAAATTACTATTGCAAGCTGTCTTGGTGCACATCAGCAAAGGACTTCAGAGCTGCACAAGGAGCAGTGTCTCTCCAGGGCAGATGTCCATGCTGTAGAGAAACACACCACTGCATAGGTTTAGGACTAGTGGTTCCAAGAAGAGGCTGATGATGCCACAGTTAATCATTTCCATGGACCAGCCAAGGATGGATTAGACCCAATATGTGAAACAGGCCTTTGGGTACCTTTTGAACAACACACTAAGCATCAAACTGGAGGCATCCTGCAGTTGTCTTGGGAAGAGTCTTTGAGAGTTCTTGCTCTACATTGCCTATTGCAGAGCCCAGCTAGAAACCCAGAGGTATTTCCTTTGCACATGACAGAGAGCTTGATATCAGATCATTTTCTTCTATGCCAGAGAAGATTTTCACTCATTCTTTCCCTTGCATTGAACCAGTTCCTTAAATGAACATTTTTGAGCCAGCCCCCTGAGCCCAGCCGTGAGCACTGTCTATGCAGGCACAAGAACAAAGAGTACAAGAGTGAAGGCTCCTCAGCTGGCAGTCCAGAACCTTGGAAAAAAATCAGGTACTAACACAGAAAAGGTCACAGATTAGAAACTGGGACAATAAGAAAACAAAAGCTTTTCAGCTGAACATCAGCCTACTTATGGCAGCCCTGTGAGCTTGCAGGCAGAAAAGGAAAATAAATTTTCTCTAAACCTTCATTCCACAACTGTTGTATTTCTTCTACTTGCATCCAGTCCAACAGAAAAACGTGACCTCTCTTTATCAGCAGGACTTACAGTCTGCTCGAGTTGCACTATTTTTTGTAAACAGCTGACACTACTGCTGTGCTGGTAGTTCAGGGGATTACCAAGGAAAGGAAATATTTCCTACTCTTTCTCCTGCTTTCTCTTTTCTGCATACCTGCTAATATCAGAAATGAGTTTTGCTTGTAGACCTTAATATACTGAGTTTAGAAATGGATTAGGCAATACATTTAGAGATTTCTGACAGTTTTACCCTTCAGGAAGAAACGTAAACAAAATTAAAGCTGCATCATGAATCTTAAAGTATTTAATACAAGACATGTTTTTCCAATGAACCACTGGGATGGAGAGGACTGTGGGTTTCCCTCCTTTACAAACTTGACTGGGCATGCAGAACTTCCTCTGCAGTCCCAGCACAAAAGAGCCCCAACATGCTCCATGCCTTGAAAGCTGCAGAACGGTCTGTGTTCATGTTTTAAAGGCACAGCAGGGGAAGACGAAGGAAGGAAGTTTTGTTTTTTCTTTTTTCTTTTTTTCCCTCCAGAAATCTGCTGAGCTTTTGCAGCTAATGCTAGATGTATTAGTAACTTTGAAGATGCAGAAATAAGCTATCATTAATTTTTTTGTTCTGCACTGGCAAAACAGTAAAAATGTGACAAGTTACAAATATCTCCTTTCCGAGCATGAGACTCAAGTGCTGACCAGTCCATTGCAAAAAAAACAATGACAGGCTACAAAAGTGATTAGCTTCATGGATCGTGAATCTGTCAGGCAGAGGGCTCCAACTCCTTCCTAATTAATTCTCCTTCTCAACAGAAGGCATTAACTGTGCAACGACATAACACTCTTTTTCTACTGAGGATGGATTTTTTCCTCTATCTGAAAGGAAAAAAAAATGAATCAGTAAATGGTTGAGTTCAAGACTTGCTCTTTCTTTCTCTTTCTGTTTTGCAGCTCAAGGATGGCATTCAGTAAGAATCAAGTAATGAAAAGACAACTGAACATGAGAGCACAAAGTACTGATACTCTGCATATCTCGAGAGAAGAGGACCACTGTTTTTACAAGTCAGGTAAAAGGAGAAGCACATTTGCTTTCAGAAAAAGCCTCAAAAATCTGGTCAGGTGATACCTTTTCACTATGGCTATACCCTCTTAGTGTTCCCTTTACAGAATGGCCCTCACTTTGATTTATCATACAGAAGAAAAATCAACTTCTCCTTTTTCCTGAATTTATTTGGGGAAGTGCAGATACAAGATATGATGCAATTCTGCTTGGTGCTGTGAGCTTGTTAGTCTAGGCAGCTCCATAAAGCCGTCAACACTGATGAACAAAGGGTTTGGGAAGAGAATGTTTTTCCTCCCTTGAGTGACAGCTAAATAAATTGAGATAGTTTTCCCTCCACCTCTGCAAGCACTATGACACTCCTGTCAGTATTTGGACATTTGGCATTAACAGACTCCCCATATCCATCAATTTCTAGGGTCCTCCTTAACTGTTCTTCAGTACAAACTATGTCTGTTCCTCATCCCACAGTATTTCAGTGCTTCATATTAAAAGGCAGTCAAGGCAAGTCAATTAAAATAGTCTGTCTGGTCCTCAGTGATATCAATGGTCATTTTCAGGGTAATAATAAATATAGATCTTAAATCTACTCCGTGCTCCAAGAATGCCCATCAGCAATTTTCTCATGCCTCCTTGATGCATTTTTCCTCATTCTGCACCCAAAAGGCTAATAAAAAAATTACCCACATTCATCAGAAAAAAACACTTCAGGCTGAACCTTTGCTTCTGTGCTAATCTCAAACACTTTCTGTATCAATGAATTGCTTCCCATAATATTCATCAGAAACAAATCATAGGAAAAAAAGGTAACATTTTCTATAACTTGTAAACTAGTTCTTACCAACCACTCTCTGAAGATCACTTGTCTTTGCTGTGGTAGGAACTGATTAGTCCAGGCCAATCGCAGCTTTACACTAACTTGTGCACAACTTTAACAAAAAATGTTTTCACAGGTATCAGGTTTGTAAATGTAAACTGAGAGAAGCCTTGGGAACTGCCAATACATGCCCGATGGGCAAACCTACATGCATAGTTACCATATGCAGCATGAAGTCACCTGCAGAGACTACTAACCGTTACATCCAGGATTGTTAGACACCTCAAAAGTAGCTGCCACATGCATAAAATAAGAGCCTCTGTATTTCAGTGAGATATTTCTGGCTTTCCTCATGCAAATAATACCATAAACATGCCGTCATGTCTAATAATCATATCAATTTATACATACAAACACACTAAAACTAGTTCCAAGGGGTTTTAAAACAAGCACCCTTATTAACGCAAAAATGGCTAAACTCTCATGCTCACATCCTTCTGTTGTATTTTCCTTTTTTTTTGGGTAACTTAACTTGAGTCACTAATATGTTTTGAAATACCATCTGCAAGAAATTTCCAGTCTATCCCCCAGTGTGCCCATTCAGATCTGCCTGTGGCTGGATGCACAAAGCATTAGGTTGATTGGAAATTAATGGAGAAGCTGAAATCTGCTTTCAAATGCTCTTCAGAAATCCCCAGAGAAAATGTATCCCCCATGTGACTTTATTTTTAATGGCACTAGACTTGCATTTAAGAAAGATCCCAACTAAATTTCAAGCAACATGTATTCTACTTAATTTTAGGTGATTTATTAGACATTAATAGCTTGTTTAGATTTGTCAAGTGGTGCTCAAGATTTCTGAAAGATTCTGGCCCTTGTTGCAACTGGATTTTTTAGCTTGCATTTCCAACTGGATTTTTTAGCTTGCATCCTTTAAAAATAAAAACTAGACAAGAGTTGTCCATACAATGGTGGTCTTACAAAGTTTTGCTTTGTGATTGGGGATCTCTCTGCTCTTGAGATCAAGTGCAAGGTAACCATCACTGAAGACAATGAAGTGATGCTAAGTAAAGGCAAAACCAAAGGAATTTTGCCAATTTGCCAATAACAGTTCTTTAATTCAAAGTTCTTACCAGCAAAATATATTCAGAAAATACTACTTTTTGCACAAATTTTTTGAACTTGATTATGGGAACTACACTGTCTATATGGGAGAGAGAAAATACTCTCATCTCATTACTTTGCCAAAACTAAGACCTCATATTTCAAATAGAGAAGGGTTACAAAAGCTATTCAAGAAGCCAGAAAATGTTTTCTAGGGTTCATTCACAAAATTAGCTTCTACCCTATGGCACTGCTTCTTGTTTGTGCCATCAAGGGTCATTGCTCCCAAGGCAGCAATGTGGAGTCAGCTCTTCAGCTGCATTTCTGATAGCCCAAAATGGACTACACGTCTTAAGATACCACCTTTTACAGTAAACTTTCACCCATCACAATTCGAGTTCATTCCAGATTAAGAAAACAAATAGTGGAGTGGATAAAATCAGAGGAATATTTTTCGATAAATAATGTATAAGAGTAAACTTACCATTTTCTATTTGCACAGAACAGTTTGCCATATCCTTGAAGCTATTTGTTATTCAGATAATGATATGTAAATACAGAAAGTTATCCCTGACTATTAAAAATTACTGCAAGTATTTAATATTAAAAATTCAAGATACTTTTATTTAACTTTGACTATCTCAATCCCTCAGCTGCTCCTCTTGGTGCTGGACAGAGGCTGAGTATCACTGTTATCTAGAAATGTAGGGCAATAAAAAAGAGTTTTCAGGGTAACTGCTGCATAGCTCTTCACAGATTTCATTACAGGTTTGCTGTCACATTGCAGCATGGTGGTAAGGAGGAGGATAGAGGAATGCAATCATTTTCCACTATTATTTCAGCTAACAATGTTTTTTATGGTCTCAGGAGGACATACAACAATGTTTCGCAAACAATCTTATCTTTAATGGGCTCCGGTGTCTTTCACAGGAGACCAGCTTTAATCTCTGGTCAAATCCAGTTATGCAGCAGAATGTTTCTTCCTACCTATGTACAAATACAGGATGGTTGGAGGAGAAAACCACCAAACAGGAGGTCAGATGTAAACTGTGGAAACCCATCCTTTCGCTGTCTGCTGAAAAAGTAATGAGAAGCTCTTAATGCTGCCCCGTCCCAGCAGCTGCGGGGCGGGTCGTGGCTCCAGTAATCCCAGCGCTCGGTGTGCCGAGGTGATGCAGAAGCCTATTTGCCTAAAAAGCAATGGCCTTGAAATGTTTCAATTGTAGTCACGGGGTGTTTCCTCTTGCTTTTAATGGATCAGTTTCTGTCAGAGTGAAAACAGAGCAAGTTTATGGTATGTGGGAAGAATTATAGTTCTAACACAGCAGTGTTCCAAGAACAAATGCATAAAGAACATTGATTTAGCACTGAAAATGGGAGTATTAAATCCATGATGTTTAGATGCTTTATATGAGATCAAGCAGAGAACCTGGCAGTAGGAGCAGTTTATGTTTATGAAAAGACATGTCTCAGAGTCAAGCAGAGAGAACAAATGAAGGTGCACGTGCTGCATGTATTTCCTTTGTTAGGCAGGGGTAGGAAACTGCCCAGCAAAGCCTCTTTAACGACAGATGATGGAGCACACCTGAAGATCTCAGTGGACTTTGGGTCAGGACCCTACAGAATAAACCATCGGGCAAGCATAGCTTTGTGAAAACCTAAGGGCAGTCAGATCCTGAAGTGCTGATGGGGCAATTACATCTTTCTCAGTGATACTTGCAGGATGGTTACTTGCATGCTATACCTACTTTGCAAAATGTCCTATTCAAACAGAGCAGTTAAGCATGCCTTAACTTCACTAGGGTTACTCATACACTTAAAACTAAGAACATATTTAAGTGCTTCATTGGACTGGAGCCTAATTGCACTTTTACAGCTTTTGTTTAAATTAGAGGCTAGCTAGAGGTGAACAGCACAGTATTGAACAATTTCACGCATTTAGAAGTTAAATGTTAACAACAGTTTCTTACCTTCTAATTATTTCAGGCACTTCAGAAAACTTGAATTTTAATTTAATTTTAGTTATGTTTAGAAATAAAAACATTTCTTTAAAAATACAGCAACATTTTCTGTCTAGCATTAAGCTAATATCTAGGGCACGTACTTTATAGCATTAAAACAGTTCAACAATATAGGGAATTTTTATATTTATGAGCTCTTGTCCTGATTCAGAAAAAACAAGCCAGCATGTGATTTCTTTTCACTCAGGTTGACAGAAATTAGACACGTCCTAGACCAGGCAAGATATTCAAGTGTGATTTTGAATTTGAGCAGGCCAGGATTGTACATGAGTATCTTCTTGGTTCCAAGAAGCTAGGGGCTTTGTACCATATCTATCGTCCTGGTTTGGTTTCAGCTAGGATAGAGTTCATTTTCCTCCTGGTATGGTGCTGTGGTTTTGATTCAGGATGAGAATGATGCTGATAGCACACCAATGTTTTGTCTCACCCCATCCTAGTGTGCATGGGGGGGGGGGGGAAGGTGTGAATGGCTGGGTGGTGCTCAGCTGCCTGCCAGGTTAAACCACCGCAAGTATTCACACACTGCTCCTGCCCAAATCTGTCTGCTTAGAACAGATTTCCTTTTTTACTCTGTGCTGTCTGGTGTTTTTTCCTGCTTCCTATAGGACAGTAGATATTTTAAAGTCACACCCTCACTGTTTGAGGATTTAAATTAGTTTGCCATCAGAAAGAAACCTAGAACGAAGTGCTCTGCAGTGGAAGAACAGCTCATTTCCATTCACCACCCGCCCAGCAGACTGAAGCTGTATTCACAACCATGCCCTTCTTCATCCCTTATCTATAGACAGACATGTTCAACGTGTTTCATCCAGACTATTTACTCAAGCCTTTTTGTAGAGAAACTTTCCCCCCACGACTCGCAGATTCCCTGATCTGTCAGGCAGAAGGAGCTGAGTGCTCCTCTCCGAGCAAACAGAACACAAATTCCCCGCCTCTTGGGTACACTTGGGTTAATAACACCAAGGCAATAAGCCACAGAACTAGCTGTAGGTCATGTATTTATTTCCAGGCAGTGAAGAAAATACAGGAGCAAAGCTTCAATGTCATTTTTATCTTGAGTTTAATGTAAACTGCACCATGACCCTCTGGGAGAACTGCGTCCTAATGAAACATCCACGGGGGAGATGAAAGCTTACTCCGGTTGCTGAATGAGACAACTGTTCACTTTGTGGATAGAAATAACTCAAATTTATGCCTTTCCTTTGGAATTTTAGGGGTACAGTCTAACTTAGCAACAGCACCTAAGGGTATTTTAGTGTATTGTTTTAATTATTATTGCTGCTATTACTATTATTTTACCATTAATCAAGTCTGAACTACCATCTCTGCCAGGAAGGTATGTTTCATACTACCCTAGAGGCTAGCTCAGTGCTAGGTCATTTTGAAGACAAAATACATAAATGCAGACTAAGAAAAGTCTGGAAGCATAGAACAAATAATATACTCATCCCTTGGAGCAAAGAAGCAAATAAACTAATTAAGAAACTGGTTGACAATCCAGAGGCATCTCACACAGGTAAAATGCAGCTCCACGGGGTTTCATTTCTAGGAGCTGAAAGACAGAAAGCTTTCTGCATAAGCAATACACAATTAGATGAAATCTCCTGTAATTTAAAGTTGTCTAATACCTCACTGATAAATCCCACCACACGCACTCACTAAAAATTGTGGGAGCACTTCTTAGACCAAGGGAATTTAGATTTTGCTTGACGTCTGCATGGCAATTGTCCTAATTTTCTCTGTTGAATCCAGACATATTAGGAGAGAGATGTCTTTCTGCATGGTAGCCAGCTCTGCTGTTCTCCTCCACTGAATGGCTTCTTGTTATTGCTTAAGTGATCCCTACATGATGTATGGACTATATTATAATTCTCTGCAGAAAACAGAGATTAATATTGCCTCCTCTTCTCTCACTACCTTTAACCTTTTGCTGAGCAAAGGCCTTTCCTTCTGGGGAGGGGAGATAAGAAACATTGATTTGCATCATATTCCAAATGTTATTTTCACATATGTAATAATGTATATACTAAGGTTTGTCACAGTAAGACACAGAAGATTCTTACCTTTAGAAATTGCAACCCATACCAACTTTCTTGGCAAAGAGGAACTTTGCCTCCAATACTCATTAATTACAAACTTGGGCTACTCATCTTTCTAAGACAGGGCATTTACTTGCACGCTAAATGAAAAAGATGATACACTAGGCACATGGAGAATGCTCGTTTTGTCCCCAGTAACCCTGCCTTTACCGTACTTCAGCTTGTTAAAGTATCATCACAAGCTTTGTGTGAAAAATTAAATTTCCCAGTTGAGTTTCCCCAGAGCTCACAAGGCTATTCTTCCCAACGCACAAAATTGTCAAGAACCACAGATATCAGGAATCTGATTTTACACCACATTTCACACAGTGATCTCCTTCTCTTATACACTTACACAGAGAGTGGGTTTTCTGAGCCTTAGTAACCCATACTGCAAACTGCCTGCTCCACAAGGGTCATTTATATACCCTAGGCAGACAGAAAACAAGAGATGACAGAGATCAGCCTGGTGCTGGCTTTACAAAAGGGGCATTGAGGCACAGGCTTGAGGCTCCTGCTCCTCTGGGCTTGCACCACATTTCAGAAGTGTCCAGGAGGGGACTTTGAACTGCTGCAGGATTTCCTGTAGCTGAAAGGATGCAGGTGAGAATGGCACACTTTCAGCTGAGCAATCGTTTCTTACTGTGATAGCCAGTTGGTTTGGAAGAAGTTGAAGGAAAAGTGCACAGACTGCATGGGAAGCAGCTATTAGACCTCCACCTGGCAAGGTGACCTCGTTTGACTCTGGTTTGTTTTTGAGACCATAGCACAAAGTTTAAAGGTAACACAACAGAAGATGAGATTTTTTTTTTAATTATTTTTTTTTTTTCAGAAAGCTAGAGAAACAGAGAATAGAGCCCCCATACTTCAACATCTAAAACTATCAAACACCCCAAGTGGCAGGTGCTGTTTCAGAGAAACAAAACCTTGGAAAGCACCTAGATCAAGTGAACCAAGACAGGGAGCTTACATTTTCTACACTCTGATAGCCCAGTACTTTTGGCAAAGGCTAGTTTTAAGAGTCTCTCATTTTTATTAGCACTAAATTCACTCAAAACAAGAGACATGGGCAAAACAAGAAGTGACACTATTAAAATGAAACACAGCATAAACTCAGTCCACAGTTCCGTTTTATTTCAGATGAAGAGTAAATTGTCTGACATTTTGACCTGCTTATGTTTTTATCGCAAAGACACAAACAACTAAAAAGCTTTATGTTATTTGACCTGAAACCTTGACTTTTTTATACTGTGAAACCCATTCAACTAAAACAAGTACCAAAATTAGCTAATTTTTAATGTTACACCAGAAAGGCAGTTGGAGATAATACATACTTCTTATTGTCAGCTGAACTAAATTTGCACATTTTAAGCTAGGCAAGGCGAACAACTTCACCTAAAGACATGGGAAGAACTTCTTCAAAGCTGTAGGAAAAATACCAGGTATAGTGTAACAGAGATGCAGGTGAGATGACATAAAAGGAAAAAATAATAATAATACAGCCCTGAATTCATTGCCTGGCTTGTTCCGTTACCTCTTTTTATCCTGTAATGTAATACCAGGGAATGTAACACAACATGACAGTTCAGAAATTTACAGGAATATCCTTTTCTCCCCAGCACTGATAGTGCACAGCCAACAGCCACAGGCTCAGGGGAGGGAAATGAAAAACTCTACGCTGCCAGCCCACGACTACAGACAGATGGCTGCAAGTCACTGCTAGACCTCAGTAGTGCTTCTGCATCACAGATACATACACAATTACCCTTCTTAAGGGGAAAATACTCCTGCTATGAAAATATTGTCACTCTCAAGTTCAGAAAATTAGTACACTCTATTAGTACACTCTTAAACTGTGTTTAAGGCACCTGTAAGGGTGCAGTTCACATGAGACACATTTAGTTTGTGTTCTGTAAGAAACACTGAGGATGCAAAGCATATTCTTGGTCATCCTTTCTGTTCCTCCCAGCTGAAAACATGCTGCCTCCAGCCTTACGCTGGGTGGGGACCTTGTCCAGCTTGCCCACGCCGGGAGGTCATTCTTCAGCATGCGTTACTCATACAGAAATTCCCTCTTGTTTCTTTATGCCTTGGAGTTGTTAACATTTTGTACTGGACTTACTTGGAACTCTATTTAAACTGACTGTCCTAGGTTCCTGAGGGAGAGACCTTCAGAGGTCATTACATACTACACATCTGCAGCAGTTCTTCCATGTCTTCTCCTGCTCCATTGAATATAAAGGCAGCCTAGTTCACCACTTTAAATTATATGCCAAATTTTTAGTCAGTGTTATGCAACCCACCTTAGGTAAGCTATTCGTGTTTTCAAAAGTATTTTCTGGTGCAGACAAATTGCAGGGAATGGCTTCCAGTCTTACTGCATTTAAACACCACACTGCAATCAGTTATTTTTCATGCTCCCTAGTTAATCAAATTCAGCCTCCACTAAATCTTCATTTATTAATGTTGACAGTCATGCAGAACTCGTCTTCAACAATTAATATACACAGAGACACTGCAAAAATGTAACAAGAAGAAAATTACTGCATTTGAACGTAAGATGAATTTTTGAAAAAAGGTTGTTCATTTTTATGATTCTGTTTAATTTAGACCTGCTAGTCCTCCTTTCATTATCCAGTGGACTACTGTTAATAATCAAGATCTATGTTGCACGTCTTGTGGTATAATTAAAGTCACTACCTAATTGGAAAGTCAGCTAGTACTAAACAAAAGGGAATCAATAATGTATCTGATGGGAAAAGCCAGAGAAAACTTCTACTGCATATCAGAAATAACTGTGAGGTATTGCCACACATCCAGTGCTGCTACCATGGACACAGAACGGATCCCAGCTCTGCTTAGGAGCCATGCCCTGCAGAAAACTCTGGTACCCCGGGGGGTCACCCACCCGTATGAGCAGCAGAGCAGGAAGCTGAGCATTACTTTAGCGCAGCCTGGGCACTCTCACAGTTCTACTGCATGGTCATGCCCTACTGCAAAAGGCAGTATGAGATCAATCAAAGGCAATCTGAGAACCATCCCAATGATCAGCTGGCCTCAAACACCGGTTGGAAAGCTGCTCAATGATTTATTTTATTATTATTGGAAAATGTGGTCATAATGTTAGTCTCTTCCTCAGGCAGTCTTCTTGTTGGAGAAATTCAATAGCTAATTGAATATTCAAAGACCTAATGGTAACTTGAGGTGCTGGAGACAGTTTTAAGTCCACATTCCAATTAATGCATCATTATATTAATGCTCCAACAGAAGTTGGGAGGTCTCAGTGAGGACTACATAGGCAGAGTACAATTGCAGGGCACCGGGTGTAAAGTGCAGGGTCTGGCTTGTAGTATCTGTGGGTTGCAGGGAGTTCCCTTTCCCAGCCAAAGGAACAAGTGATTCTCCCCTTCCTTTGTGGGCTTGCACAGTTCCAGCCTCAGCCCTTTGCATCCAAGCAGGAAACATCTCAAAATGCAGCGATAAGCCTTTGGCATAGAAAGGGATACACAAATAAGCACAACTGGCCCAGAGGCAGCAGCATGAGCAAATTTAGGTTGTCAGCTGATATCCCAAATGAGCTGAGTCAGAACTACAGCACTGAACGTTGTGCAGTACCTGGTCAGAGCCCAGCTCTTTGCAGAGAAAGCAGCACCGGGATTTACCTGGGGCACGCCAGCCCCTGCTGCTCTTGGGCACAACAGAAAGCCCAGAAGTGAGCTCCACGTGGAGCACCCCTCGTGGAAGCTGCAGCACCGGCTGTGCACGCATGGCAGTGTGTGTGCAAGGGTGCCTGGGCTCTTTGCAGAGACTCAGCCCAAGGAAAACATCCAACCCGTGCAACTTGGCAGGGCTGGCTGAGGTCCGTATAAAGTTCCAGAGCACACTGACACACATGCTCCCTTTGCTCCATTCAAAATCCACATCTGGACATTGATTTGGGACCTAATTAAAACACTTCTGTTAGTTTCATCTCTTATACAATTTCCCTCCAGTAAATGAGCCCAAGCTGCTGCCCAGAGATAATTCTGGCCACTCCATTTGCTGTCTCTGTTTTTCCCTTTCTCTGCTTAAACTTCATAATTGCAAGCAGAATGGGTAAAATGGACTTTCTGAATTTTAAGGTTTTTTTTTTTTTTTTTTTTTTTTGTTAGATATATTAGCAATGGGTGCAAAAAAAATAACCCAACGTTGAAAAGTTTCCCATTAAAAAAGTAGCTTCACTTAAATTAAAATACACCTCTGCCTACACTGTGGTAGTGAAACACCAAGCTGAAAAAGGAAATGTTTAATTTCAACTAATGTTTCACTTCACTTCAACCTGATATTAATCTGAAAGTGTTGGTAGAGAATATTGATAGAAAAGTCATTATTTTAAAACTAAATTTTTCATGGGAATCTAGATGTGTAATTGGTCCAAACAATTTTGTAAAATAATCATTTTGCAGAAGATATCCAGCCTGATACAGAATATTTGTAGGGTTTTTGCAGGTTTTGTGTGTTTTAGGTTGCCATTTTCTGCTAATCAGAAATTCTGGTTCCTGAACAGCTATGGATCTGTTCCAATTCAAATGTTTCTTGCAAAGGGGCCCATTACATCGCGCTCTGGTTAATCTGGGAAGAATCCTAAAGGTCTGTTTTAATTTGGAGATTCTTCTGTCGTTTCTCTAAGCAGCGCAAAGAACACCCGGTGTCCCCAGAGCATTTGAAAAGTGGGTCACGACGCAGAGAAAGCTACAGAGGTGGAGAAAATCAAACAGCACCAGGTCCAGCCCTCTCCAACCCACTGATCCAGAAGCTGACGCTCTTTGAAAGCCATCTGCCTCCCTGCCCTGCTCCTGCAGGGCCGTCCAACACGGAGGCAGAGGAGCTGCCCGCTCCGGCTGCCTCGAGCAAGGGCCATGGCCCTCCTGACAGAGAGCTTGCAAACACACATGTGATGTGGCTCGAGAGCTGCTGACGGATGCCACAAAAATCACAGTGAGCCCACAGACCTCTACAAGCCTGAAGAAAGGGTCAAAATTTATGGGGAGCTCCCTGCACCCTCCAAAGGCTTGAGCTCCCCCGTCACCAAAGGACAATCTCCCACAGAAAGGCTGTTTTCTAGCGACTGCCCTAGGACGAGCTACTGTTATTAAACCCTTGAATGAACAAATCAGATGTCTATTTACTAAGTCTGCCCCCTTGATAGCACTATTTGATCAATTCCAGAATCCTTTCTGATAGGTAATTAAAAAAGCTTTTCCTTAGTTATAGCGTGGAGTGAACCGTTAATTACAATTCAGAGCACCGGAGATGCAATCCCCTTGCTATTGTGAAATGTCTATAGCAAGCTACAGAAATGCTTGCTTCTATACAAGAGCTGAATAAATGAAAGTAATTTCCTCAAGACCTGGATTCCTCTGCTTTTTATAGCTAAAGACCTGAGTTGCCTCAGCATTAATAAGTTTGTTCTTTAGGGCTGAATTTTCTCAGTACAAACATCCATGACCATAACACAAAGAAATATTTTCTTTGGCTGGTGGAGCCAGCAGACTGAATCCATATATCGGTATTATTATCAGCACTGAACTGCCACAATGCACTTGGCATCAGGTTGCACAGAAAAGATCAGTTAAATTAAAGATCTTCACCAAGCAGCGACAATTTCTTGTAAAAGCCAATTTAGCCCTTATGGAAGCTCCAGGATCATATTAACTTTTCTCAGAAGTATGCATAATGCGTCACAGCAAGTGGTTTTGACAAGTGCATGTATGCATATGTGTGGATGTGGCCTGCATGCAGACAACCCCTAAAAGTTATTTAAATTGCAAAGTCAAGTGTTAGAAAGTTAGAATGCTAGATTTACAGGTGTTCAACCTGCTTAATTCAACCTCTTGCAATCCAGCCCATGCACCAAAAAGAACAGGGGAACTGATGTAAATATGAGAAAAGATGGTTACATCTGAAACATCTGGATATCTGACACTTCCCAGTTTTCCTGGGTGCCACATTGCAAAATAAACAATTCTGGAAATTTCTGGGGCTTTTCCCCTGGACTTTGAATGAAACCCTGTAGGGTTTTATAGGCAAAAGGATGGCTGCAGCTATTCCTGCAGCCTGTTGCACCCAACCAGCACGCCCCAGCTAACCTCATTCTTTCTCTTTGCTCTCAGTACCCCTAACAAATTAAGTCACTTGAAGCTACACAACTTAGCAGGGATTTAGGTGGTTGACTCTGAGCACTTCTACTTCCAAGTGCAAGATGTCTGTCAATTTTGGTTGTGTTACTCCACACCTATCTTTGACTATTCAAGCACTGTCCCTTTGACATTATGGTAAGAAAAGCATGCATGCAGCCTATCACATTTCACAGCATGTCCATGGAAGAATTCGAGGCCATTCTACATCTATACACATTGGCAGAGTCAACTGATACAGATAGATGTACTTATGCTTTCCTATGCACATACAGAAGGGCACTGGACAATACTGACTTTATCTGTGCTTATTACTCAGGTTCACGTCATCACAATCCTCATTCTGAATATGGAAGAACATAAATGGAATTGAATCCAATGACATTTACCCATTAAATAACCCAGAGAATCACAGAGCAAGCCCTAGCTTAGCCATGTGTTTCCAGGGGAAAAATAACCTGCTCCTTACAAGAGAGGCTTCTCCTCTACTGTGCAGAGGAAATAGGGTATGTTAGTGAGGGCTAGAAAGTCCTGCTGATACGTCACTGCTGAGAACAGAAGTCAGGATGTTAAACACTCTGAGCCGACAAACACTCTGAGTCGACAACATATTTTCCATGGTGGCATAGTGCTTGAAAAAAATTAGCAGATGAGGAGCAAAAATGGGGCTGCAGCAGGGACATGCAGAGACCTTTACTACCTTCTTTGTTCCCCACCTTCTTTTGACACTTCCTTAACCTGAGAAATTTTTGTCAAGCTTGGTATGTGCCTATATGGCACAGGATGAAAATAATCCCATCACAGGCATTATGAGTTCCCTTGTAACAAAAATAATCCTGCAAAAGTCTTTTGGCATTAAGGTAGATTTCATAAGTACTTCTATAAATTTACCCTGGAATTTATATAGTTAATAACAGTACTAACTAGACCACTATTTTACAGTTATTTTCATGTATTTTAACATACCAACAAGATATCGACCCCTTTTCTCTGAGTAAATGAAACAAAATCTCAGGTCACTCCAATACTACAATTATTAGCAGAACATTTGTACATACGCATCCATCAAGCATAACAAATCCTGAGTATTTTGCTCCACATTGAACTCAAACACATTTCATTCCTGATACTTGGCCCCTGCATCTTCCCAGAGCACTCAGCTGCACAGTACTCAGCTGCTTCAAGGCAAAACGCCACTTTTAAGAATTAAAAAAATATGCTAAGATCATCAGCACAACTTTTAAATCAGCACGTTGGATTTAGGTGAAATTTAATGTAAGATGAAAAATACTGGTCAAGGTCACATTGAATAAGCTCACAAAATGTGGGGAGGCTTTGCATTGTTTTATAAAACAAAATTGCAACAGCTCTATATTACACATCTCTTGAAACTAAACATAGCTTGAAATATCAACTCACAGTATGTTTTTGAACTGTTTTCCCCAGGGTTGTCTGCATTCTGCAGAGAGACAGTGCAAGCACTCAAACTGTGGGAGGTGCAATATCGGAGAAGAAAAAGCTGAGACATTTATTACACCATGTTAGGATCAAACTGTAATTTTGTAATTATTGTGTGAATTGTAATCACAAGCAAGCTATTTACTGTCATTGCTCCAATTTGGCACACAAACACAACATGCACAAAATCTGCTCTTGTCCCCTGCACTGACTGAGTGATTCCTATCTTGAAGGAAGGGCTGTGAGCTCCGAGCATTAACTGCTCTGGCAGGAAGGCAGAGCACGATGTGAGTGCATGGGAAAAGCATCCTGAGAGCATCCTGACTCCCCACCCGGGTTTGCAATTTTACTGCAGTGGAAGGACATAGAGGTGATTCCCATTTAGGAGCCTTCTTGGTCCTGCTGCCTAACTGTCCACCTCTTTAGTGCAACGTTATTATTATTATTATTTTAATTTGCTGTGTGGGGATGAAAATACCTCCTGAAAAGCAATTATATGGCTGTATGTTTACTGAAGATATGCTAGAGGATGGGAGAAAATGCTTATTCTACCAGAAGATGATACTGGACAAAGATGGTTCAAAAATAAACAAAGAGTTCAAAGACAAAATGAACCAAAAGATGATATTTCTGATCAAATTTATTCTAAAAGAAGACTAAGCCTGGTATATTACAAGTCCCATATTTGTATAGCAAAATCATGTTTACTTTCATAAATCATGTCTATGCAATCCAGATGACTTTTTTTTTCTGGTTTTCTCACTGACTGGCCATGGACTTCATATATTGTCTTGGGCATTAATTCTACCCTGCTTCTCAACTTAAAAATGAAAAGTCCTTCCTTTTTAAAAATTGAATATAGAGGGAATAACAAATATAAATGACAAGCAGACTGAGAAGGGCTGCAAAGTCAGACAAAGTGATTTTCCCATAGCTATTTTCTAGAGCTTATCTCAAAGATCTGGTGATTTAGTTGTCTCCAGTACAGAATTAGAGCAGAGTATCTAAACCTTGCAGAAAGTCAAACTCAGCTTTGCCTTATGGCTACAATGCACACTTATCACCTGTTAAGTAAGCATTCAGACATCGTACTACACGGTGCATAAGAAGAGGTTGACTGTTCTGGCCTCTGGCATGCAAATATGTGCCACAAGTAGGGAGTGAGAACTGCCTCTCAACATGAGAGAGAGCTCCTGAGAGAGCCTGGATTTGACTATGCATGCATCAGTAGGTGTCAGAGACAAAAAATAAAATAAAATAAAATAAAATAAAATAAAATAAAATAAAATAAAATAAAGATGCTGAGCATGAGAAAGACAGCAGGAATTTGTAATAGAATATGGCAACCGAATGACAGCTGAATCTTCTCTGGTACAAGTGGATAAAGATCTTCATATAACAGGAGCTTCTGCCTTCCCCAAACTTTCACTCATTTTTCAAAGGAATTTTAATCGGAAGGGTTTTCTTGTAACTCATAGGCATCTAGACTCAATTCCAGCACTGAGGCCTAACTAGAACCATCTCAAGAGCGTTAAACACCAGAGGGAAGGCCGTTCTCCCAGTACCTCAGACAGTTACTCATGCAGCATGGCCTGACAAGATTACCAAAATGAGCATGTCAAACAGCTTCTCTGAATGACTCATCAAAGGTTCCAGGTAAAACTCTGGAAGAGTATAACCTGAAGTGAGACATCACTACATAGCAAATGCTCTCATCCTTCCCAGAGCTGCTGAGCTAGATTCAAGCTTTGCAACCTTTGATTTTCCATTTCCTGGTAGAGCATTCTTATTTCTTATCCACCTGACTGCAGCAGCTAACAACAGGCCAGGTCAAACCTCGCTGAGGTTCACTTGAAAAATTTCACACTGATTTTAAAGGACTTTGAACCAGCTCTCATGTGCAGCTCAAATATTTGCCTGAAAACCACAGACTACCTTTTTTTCCAGGATTATTTCATGGTAGATTTTTATGATACATTGACATAAATGTGACATATAAGCAGTATCTTTTATTTTTCTCTATGACACACGTCTTTAATTTAGGTTTTCTTTTGTATAAAAAGCATCTGAGAAAACAAATGCTGAGTCAATACTTCTGAGATTAGATTAATATGTAACACAGCTAATGAAATTTGTGGTTAAGCTGAAGTTTTGTTTTGCTGGATTTTGTTTTTGGCAGCTTGAACTGCCTAAAATCCTAATTCAATTGCAATCTACTCACAGAGCACAGCTGCTTTGTTTGGCTAAACTTTTCTCTCCACTTAATAAGATATTTTTTTATTTAACTTTCAGTTGTGTCTAGGAGCCCCAGTGGGTTTTATAAAACTGAAGATTATTATTAGAAATTAATTAAGTATTCTTTTCAATTCAGTCTCCTGAGAGTAACTAGGCATTGCTGCTGATCTCCTCTGCATTAAGACATTACTGATTGTCATTCACAGGATGACAGAGAGGATGTCTCATCTGAAAGATGAGACATAAACATAGAAGATTTAAAAGACATTTTATAAAAAAACACAATAAATCAGTACAAATCTTAAACATACAATTCGATTGTCAAACATAACCCAGGCATGTGAATTCTATAACACTAGAATAAAAATATACACACATTCCAAAGACAAAAAAATCTAATTGCAATTACAGGACCCTGATGAATTACACTTCATGTGTCTTACAGTAGACTCCAACTAAACAAATCTAAGAACATGAAGTGCAACTAAAGAGAAGGCAGATTTGCTAGGGATTGTTCTTTGTTTGTTTTAAGTGTCTACAAAGTACCTGTTATCATTGCCCCACCTTCCATGGCCCCTGACTCCAAGAAGCAGATTAAGGCTCCCATCTCTGCTGTTGGGCTCAGCTGGTCTTACCTGGCCTTTTCCAAGTGAACTAAACCCAGTGAACATCAATATCCCCAAGTAATTTTTGATCTGAGGCCTTGAATGTGCATATTAGTGCATTACTCACAGAATTAGCTATACATTTGATGCAGCACTTCATGCTCGAGATGGCAGTTGGTTTTTTTAATTTTCACTAAACTGGAGTCACTGTCCCTTGGGGTGTTTAAGAAAAGGTTGGATGTGGTTCTTAGGGACATGGTTTAGTGGGTAATATTGGTGGTTGGGGGACAGTTGGATCAGATGATCTTGGAGGTCTTTTCCAACTCCAGTGGTTCTATGACTGAACGTTGTCAGGCTAACCAGGAAGAGACGTGTAGAAAATAATTGTCATCAAGGGTCCAGAGAACAACAATCAGACATTTGCTGTAATAATAATGTGGAATTCAACTTACTTTTTTGGTCTGTAGTCAGGGATGGACCTGTCCAGAGATATCCTGTCACTGAGTTGGGCATTGTAGCCATATTCTTCATATTTAGTCTCTGATTCATGGCTATCATCTCTCAGGGTAGCAGCCATTCCTCCCTGGCCCAAGCCTCCTGGACCTTCAACTAATCCCATGGGCTTTGCGAGACCTAAATGGAAAAAAAAAAAAAAAAAAAAAGAATGATAACATTAAGGAAATAGATCTAACCTCTTCTGAGACCTCAGAAGTTTTTAGAGAACAAGATCTGAACTCCCATAAAACACAGATCTGAAACCCCCATGGCTCCACGGAAATTATCCTCAGATTTTCAAACCAAAGTCCATATCAATACATCTTGCATTATCACTGCATAATTACAAATGAACAAACTATAAAGAAGTAATTATCAGCTTTCACAGTTTCCTCTTTTCCTGCATAATTCTGTGGAAACAGGAATCTTGTTTCCAAACATTTCAAAATGGCTAATTATCCTTGATTTCATCTCACTATATCTGTATTTGAAACATACAAAATCAGAACATGCTCATATTAAGTGGTCTTAGGGTACCATTACCAAACTTAACACTTCCCATAATGGCCTGTTCTGTGGGTTAGGCACTCTTGCTGCTGAGTGTGGTCAAATGACAGTTACCACCACTGAACATTACATAAATTAGATCACTTATGAAGTCCAGCAGAAGTTCAAATACTCAGGAGAGATGGAAAAGGAATATGGGGAGAAATTGGAATTGCTCCAGATTTTCTCTGTCCTTCAGATCTATGCCAAGTAGAAAATGTATACTGTGTAAGATACTCAGCTCTATAATGTTTATGGGATCAGAAAGTTTGGACACACTTGAGCTAAAACAATTAACCCAGCAATGCTCAGGGCTAAGACATTAGCCAGTCAACAATTGATCTGATAGGTTTTATTCACTAGTATGTTACTGCTCAACTGAAAAATACATTTAAAACAAAATGAAACAGACATTAAAGATATCCATATGATCACATTGCCAAGAACATCTTCCATGGCAACAGGCATTTAATTTGGTGCTGAATTCTGAAAAATAAGTTGCTCAAATACCCTATGTTTAATGTCAACGCTTCTCTTCCCAAAAGGCTGACTATCAACAAGTCATTATAAGCTAAAAAGTTATTTATAATAGTCTTTGCGATACCATACTGAAACGTGTAAATATCCTCCAAATCATTTGCAATGCAGAGCAAGACAATTAGAGTTTGACCTGCTCACCATTTTCCAAATTAAGAATTTTTCAAAATGAATACGTTAATATTTCAAATAAATAATGAAACAGAGGAGAGAAGGGCAGAGAAAAGAAAAACTGACAACATTTGCTAGCAACAGACAAACAAGACGGCACAAAACTGAGAATGGCTTCTCCAAGTCACAAAAAGGTCTGTGACAATTTAGCCCCTCGTGCAGGAATTTATCTTGCATCTCATTGCTAACACTGTCCTCACTTGTTAAAGCTCCCTCATCTCTGCTTAACCACAGAAGGACAGAACAGAGGAACAGTGGCTCATTAGTGTTTTGAGAGAGTAAAGTTAGCATTTTCTATTATAGATGCTTATGAGAAAATCTCATGCTAGGGTTAAATGCTACACTACAAAGAATTTGCCTGAACATCCAAGGACCAAGTACCTGCAGTACTTAGGAATTTTGGTACTGAATTTCAGGCGTCCCTACAAACATACATACATCATAATGCAGTGATCCCAAGCCAGGACATCTTCCTTGTGTCTTTGATGCCTTCTTCATGTTTCACATCACCACACACTGAAATGCTCAACTGTCTCAGAGCAAATCATGAGTCTTAGCAGGACAAGAAAAGAGGGAAGAAGACAAAAAAGAGAGCCCGACAGAAAAATATCCTTGTCATGGCCAAGCTTTTGAAAAATTTAGGCAGCTGTAAGCACTCAAGCCTAGTGAATTGTTGAAAAGAAGGGAAAACAAGGAGCTCATGCAGCCACGGTCGCATTTCAGGGGTGTGTGGGAGGTGAGCTCCAGGTGTCACTAGCAAGTGAGATCAAGCAGAGAATAATGAGCAGAAACCCCATAGGCTACCCAGGCGTGAAGATGAAGCTTTATAACAGAATCTTGTTACATGGTTTTGTTTTGCTGGGACATGCAGGGAGAAAAGACCAAAGCACCAAGCCACTAGGACTGAGATGCTGATGTTTAATCACCAATGAACTTCTTCCAAGCTGTAAGTAAAACAAAATGCCAGTAAAAATGAAAGGTACACTCAAGGCAAGGGAATGTTGTGTCAGTAGACAGCTCTAGTCTTCATTCAGTCCCAGTGCCAAACTGGGATCTTGGACCACCTTTGATAACTCATCCCCCAGTGTCTGGTAATGCAAAACAGATCCCTCCCACTGTTTATTGACTACTCTTCCTCTCAGGCCACATAGGCTGCCTTCCTCTCCCAACCACATTTTCTTCCAGTAATGCATGGAACTAACCCAAAAGACAAGCAGGAAACTGTTTGTATACTGTCACAAAACGAACAAGAAGAATGCAAATATCAGTTCAGAGGGACTGAATGGAGTCCCAGAACAGCAACTATTCCGGCTCATCACCCTTTTGGTAAAAAAAAAGTAAAATAAAAAATAAAGTAAAATAAAATAAATCACACATAAATAAATCACACTTATAAATAAATCACAAATAAACTTTCCAAAGTTTATGATGATTATTTCAGATATCTATATAATTTTCATTCATTGCACTACGCTACTCTTGAAATGATGGAACTGTCTCAAGGTATTTGCAGAAGCATTTGGAAAGTCTTTGCATACTTGACTCAGCCATGCTTCTCCTCTGTGCAAAAGCAGAGGGGAGTAAGAGTTTTGTGATCTCAGACTGACCTTAGACTGACCTTAGCCCACCTGAAAGCCTGATTTCTCCTTTCTCAGGAAAAACTGAGTTGAGCCAAACCTCTGACCATGAGCGCTAGCTCATGAGTCACAGTTTGCTGCTGAATACACTGGCAGCAGTTCACTCACAGACAAATCCAAATCACAGCACTGTGTTGAATCACTGCTTACTAGGAGTCACAACTGAGCATGCTGAATCTGGCCAGGACTTACGATACTGGTTGTAACCCTCTGGTGCAGTCCTGACTGGCTCTGTTTTAATTATTACAAATATTATGATACCTACAGTTTGCCATTAATGCATAAACACACCAAGAGCTCCTAGTCTGAATGATTACTGTTAGCTCAAGATGATATCTTGAAAAACAGTATTTTCCCCCTGAAAATTGAACAGATTTATTTCATGCATTCCAAACTATTCTTTTTTATTGCTCACATTTCTCTGTAGAAATGTACCTTATGAATCTTTCTTCCCGTAAAATGGTTTGAAAATTTCTGAGAACCTCCCATTGTTGCTTTCAGTAATCATCATAAAATAACTAGGGTAATGTTAGTGATCAACTTGTAGCTGGTATTATATTTCTACATTCTGCAGGGACAGAGGGAAACTAGCACAAGGGAGGCTTACAATTTGGAATTGATATAATCTTGTCTCCAACTGGGTTGTGCAAAGGAGAAAGCTGTCAGCAAATAACGGGTATCGTGATATTTCGAGTATTTAGGGTCTGTGACTCCTCTAATGAAACAATTTCCTGCCTGAAGAGCAAAGAAACAGGTAGCCATGGTTTGTGTTGAAACATGGCTAACTCTTCAAGAGCTGTGCTACAGTTACTGATTTCAAATAACAAAATTCCTTTTGTTGTTTGAATAATAACAAATAATTGAATATTTGAACAAGGCATTAAATATTTCTGAAAGTATTTCAGGGAGCTTCATTTTGAGGGACGTTTTAATGTTTTTCCCTTTTTCTCCACTTTAGGATGAGAGGCCATTTGGCACTTTGACAAGGTTTAGTGTTTAACATTACTTCCTTTAGAAAAGAAGCATCTAACGTTGCCATCCCTGGCCTGACAACTAGTCCTTACTCAAGTAATTACAGAAATGACATGTCTGAGACTCCATATCTCTCCCCTCCCAAAAGGAAAAACATAGCAACCTCATCTTCCTGCAGAGCACAGTCCTAGATTTACAGCGCTATGGAAAACAGAGATGCTGCTTGCCTGTTTTACTCATCTTAGATAGGGCGTTTAAAGAGGGCTCAGTTGCCAAGAAAAGTCAGCAGTTCCTCCCCCATCCTGAAAGTGCAAACAGGCCTTATTAAAAGGGAGTCAAATTAGGAACTTCAGAATCTAAAGAATCCAGACAGCTAGATACTTCATTAAGCCTATGTCCTTGAAAGACTGCAACGTGGAAATTTATTTGCTGATCATTTAGAATCATCTGGGCTGGGTTCTGATCTTACATCAAAGCAAATTGAAGATGACTTCATTAAAGTTAACTGACCTGCTTTGATGAAAGGGACTCCAAGATGTGGCATGGTTGTCTGACTTCAAGCAATGATTTAATACCAGTAGTTGAAAACTTCATTCCTTATACTACCCGTTCCTGCAGTTTACAGAACAAAATGCTTGCATCTTTAAGGCACAAGGAAGCGGGGAATGAAACTTTCAACACACAGGGAGCATCAAACAGCTCGCTTGCAAATTCTCCTATGAGAGAAAAAGCTAGATAGCCTTCCAAACCATGCATAATGACAATTACTTTGTATACTTCACTTCTAAATCTGATATTCTAGCTCTTCATGCTGCTAATCTGATTTCTCCTAGGAAAAAGTCATCATCTGACTTGCTCTCAAAACACATTGCTGTGAGTTTTTTCTCCATTCTATTACCCAAATTTAAGCCAAACTGACCTGCAATTATTACAGCAAAGCTCTAGCATTGATATGGCAGTGACTAGACAAATTATATTGCGTTGCTCCATTCTGCAAGAAAAGCACTACATTGTCTCCAGAAGTTCATAGGAGCAATGAATACAATATAATTTATAAATGTGTGTGTGTTAAATGCAGCAATTACAGGCAATGTCATTCAATGCTTGGATGGTTAGCTAGACACGATATGGATCTCACATACAATAACATCTGCATAGCATTTTTGTTCTCAAAAGGTTGCCCATTGCTTCAGCAAGTGTCTCCTCGATAGAGTGCTTTACCCTATGGCTACCTAAGTCAAGATCATAACTCCCTAGCCCCCATACCCACAGTCACCTGCACTGGTCAGCCTTTTATGAAGGAAAAGAAAATAAATAGAAAGGGGTATCAGCTCAGCAGCATGTTCTCAAAGAGATGGGATCCGGAGGGAGGCGATGGGGGGCACTGTCTCCAGGTTTGGTTGAGGCACAGGATGCTGGTGGATAAGACCCCTTCCAGCACATCTGCTGGACCTCACCCCTCGAATGCCCCATGGTTTGGGGCTGCTGAGCAGAACCATCTCCTCAGAGACCTTCCAGGGGGCAGAACATGGGAACAAAACCCAGGAGGGTGTGGAAGAGGAAAGAACACACTACAACCGTGCCCTCACAGGATGCATAGGTCAGTTGCCAGAGACAGGGAGTCAGTAAAGAGCAAGTCATTTGTGCCTTGGGTCCTGTTTTTTTTTTTTTTTTTTTTTTTTTTTTTTTTTTTTTTTTTTTTTTTCTGCTTGGTGAAAACCCAGGCAGCCTTCAGGAACTGCCCATAGGAGAATTCAATCCCAAGGGTCTCACCTACTGGAACAACAGGGAAAAGGATACGTTTCTGGAAATACTGCTACTGGGCAGAGAGACAATTGCTATTGATTTTATGTGCTAGGTGTTCAGGTCCTACAACGATAGGGAGCACAAAACCTAAAAAAGACAGATGAGGAAGAGCCTCTGGTTCAATTTCCAGCATATATCTGGGTTTTAACCCAAGCAGATCAGACAGAAAATCTTCTCCATTTTATTCTTTTAAAGCTTGCTGCAGACTTCCAGATCCTCGTCTTATATTTGACTTGTCTCCCTGTGGCTGTAGCTAGCACCCATTTCTCCCGTGTGAATTTCTCTCATTTCTTCCATCTTGTGAAGCTGCTGAGGACAGGGCACATCCACGGTGCTGCCAGCGTCACAGGGCAGTGCTTGTCAGGGCAAAGGATTGACAGCAATCCTGCTGCCAGCTGACTCAGCTCTGAAACTCTGATGGGCACAGAGGGGAGAGAGGGAACAACACTAGCAGTGCCCAATGAACTGCTATTTTTAAAGCTGTCTTTTTGTTAAGTTTTTAGACTGAGAAGATCTACAGCCAGTACACTGGTATCACTCATACCCAGTTCAATGCCGCAGATGACAATGAGGTCAGAAATAATTAGTGTCTGTCATTCATTTCAAATTTATTGTTCTCACTGCAGAGATTTCCGTATATGACAGAAATTGCTGGGAGAATGTAGAGCAGAATGAACCAGTCTTAGTTTCTTAACTAGATTAATTACTCTGCAGGATGCATAATTTTCTAGGAAGAAAAGAGACCTTCTATTTTTCACCATAAATCCTGACACAATAGGAAAATTACTGAAGAGATTTACATGAGAAACTACGGCAAAAGCAAGATCAAACTACATTTGAGACTATTTTAGTCTTCTTTTTTTAAAATATGTATATATATATTTTGCAACACAATCACAGGCAGTTGTAAATCAGGTTCAGCCAAGGTTCTCAGACATAATTAACCTTTTGCCAATTCAAAATAAAGATAAACAACTGAGAATAATTACATGCCCACATTCACAATAGCACAGAGCCATTCAGAGCCTTTTCCTGGCCCTCCTGCCACTTCTGGCAGGGTCACCTTCCCCTTCAGCACTTGCAGCTCTTTACCTGCTCTTCATTTTGACCAGCTACACTCTAGAATAGATCCTGAAAACTATGTTGGTTCCTAGCATATTAAAAAGAGGGAATAAACCTTTTCCTTTTAAAAAATAATAATAATAAAAAAATCTGGCAGAGTCACCCAGTAGTTTTACCTGCAACTCTCCAAACACCTCCCTTTTAAACAGGAAACACAAAACTCATCAACATAACAGTTGTATCCTTCCTTTTCCAACTCTGATTTCTCACTTGAAAACATGCCTGCATACCATGGAAGGCGATAAAAATCTTTAGATGCTTGTTTAACAAAGAACAGTAAAAATAAATAAATCAGGAGCAATAGTAACTATACATAGATTGACAAAGCTGACTTTTAGTATTTCCAGTTTCATCTTTTCCATGAAAATAAAAAGGTTCATGGAGTCAAGACCAGGTTCAGCTCATTAGTTGTCTTGATGCTTATAGGTCCGTTTTAGTGAGCCCTAAAAATAGCTATGAGGAAAATGGTTTCCAAAATACCATGTTTAAATCAGAGAAAATCTCAATCATGCACAAGCTTGGATCGGCTCACATGCCCTTTCGCTGGGCTACTAAATACAAAGCAGCCCCCCCTGTATGGACTGTACTTGGACTCTTTTTTAAGCGTCACTGAAATGTCATAGTGCTTCCTGAACACCACTGAGGCTGGACTCCCAATGCCCCTTGAGCTTGGAAGAAGTCATCCTCCCTATCCTTGGGCAGAAATGAGGTGCCAAAAGGTTAAGGATCTCCCCAGGATTGCACAGGATATGGTGGCAGAGGCAGAAACCAAGAACAGTGACTATCTGCTGTGGTTAGCATGGAAATTTAAAAATTCATTTTTTTTCACAGGCCAACTCCAGCAAAAACCGAAGCATCTTCCACACAGTGATTTCCTGCGAGGTTCGCAGATGCTAATGGTATGGTCTCTCTTAATGGCATCACATATAGGATGGTATTTTTCTCTTCTCCATCCTGCAACAGCACCCTAACTCTGCCAAAATGCTGAATAAGTTTTAGAGCCTGTGCTTTCTTTTCTCTCCTTTCCCACACTGTATGCTTCATTTTTGCCAAAGGGATCCATGCCAAAATTTGCCAAGAACAGCTATCTGCTTCTTTCATTGGCTCCAACCAGTACTGCACAAACCCTGGTTAATGAAGAAATGATCATAGCTACAGAGTGCCTCTCTGAAATTGTCATTTTGGAGAATATCAAAAATTTGTTTTGTCCCACAGATATAAAGATGTTGGTAAATGTATTTGCAGCTCTGTGCATCAAAATTAAATCTGGAAAGTAAACCACTGTGCAGCTGCAAGCACAAGGATCTGCAGTATCCAGAAGGAAGTCATCTTTGAAACTATTTCACCATTAAAACTATTTCAGTCAACTTTGTAAAGAGTAGTATGCATCATGAGGAGTCAGTAGTGTCTGGCTCATGATTCAATCTAAATGTTAAACAGAGTTTGGCCCTTACTTCTGCATCCCCCAACTTTCCATGTCCCAAATCAGTTTCTTATGACACCACCTCTCAACAAGCCTACCTAATATCTAAGATTTGCTGTCCAGGGAACTGCTCTGAATTTTGTCCATACCAAAGGTGCTTATTTTCTGAGGTAGGATGAATGATGTAGGCAAATGAGATTTAGTTTTACATACAGAAACATCCAACAAATCGCACTCCACAGGGACACTGGCTCCACCTCCTTACAGAGAGTAGAGTAAAGAACAAAACGCCATCCAATTTAAATGACTCCAGCACTTCCATTTATCTGAAATCCAAAACACAGTCTCATTTTTTATAGTTGTAATCAAGTTTGCTGCTTCCTTGCTTGAAAGATTTATGTCCCCTAGTATCTAGTATCAGCACCAAG
Source organism: Heteronetta atricapilla (assembly GCA_011075105.1). Lineage (NCBI taxonomy): Eukaryota > Metazoa > Chordata > Aves > Anseriformes > Anatidae > Heteronetta > Heteronetta atricapilla. The sequence continues at coordinate 12,182,756 of CM021745.1, read as the reverse complement.
TATCTCTGAAGATGCAGCATGGAGAAGACAAACAGTATCCCATGGCTGATGGTTTGAAATGAAAAAAGTACAACAACTTCTTGCAAAGCTGAAGCTCTTACTGTACAACTTTTTCACCATAGGAACTAGGAGGTGGCAGTGTTTTTGTACCTTGACCTCTTGTTTCTAGACCGTCCTTTCTGTTCAAATGGAAGCCTAAAGTATTGTTTCTCAAACTTAATCCACAGATGACTGACAATCCTCTAAGACATTTTTCTGCGAGAAGACCACTGAATCGAGGCAGAGGGATGAAGTGACTCGGCAGCCTTTTACAAGCCTCATTTTTTGTTCACTGGCTCAGCAGAAACAGTAGCACTGCATAGGCTACTCCCCTCTCTGGACACAGAATTCATTAGTGCTTTTTAATTGGAAGAAATACTGTGTTTTTATGTACAGATATCTAGTATCAAAAGTAATTGCTTTTATAGAATACTCATTTGGAGCTGGTTTCCTCTTGAGAGGAGAAAATGTATTCTAATTACAGCAGATAATTCAGGAGGAGATAAACAGATTGATGACTGGAAAGACCAAGATATAGGAGCTATGCAGACATTGGAGATGAAGATAAAAGTCCATTTGTGAGGTAAGATGTTGATCTGAAACTGATAGATAGTAAGGGAGATGCCAGAGTTTTGTTAGAGCCTTTATATAAGTAAAATCAATTTCTAAAGAGCAGAAATACTTAAAAGGGGAGAGATATGTGATACATTTCTAAACTTAAATTTTGAGAAAGAAAAAAAGAAAACAGAAAAGAAAACATGACCCTATCCTGTATACAAAATTCTAAGTTAAATATCAGTGATTATGATTTTTTAAAAAATATTTTAATTTTAATGATCAAAAAGATCATTCACAGAGAAAGATCTGTTTGCTTTCTTTAAATGAATAACAGATACCAAGATTATTCTAGAAGTTTTAAAATCCCAGCTGACTCGTGGCTTGTGCTGGTGAAAAACATAAAATGGATTTTTTCTTCAGGGCTTTGGAGGAAAGCCAGAAAACTCCTCCTCTGGTGATGGCATAAATCTGGAGTTACAAAAACGGGGGCTGAAACGTTGGGGTAGCTGCCCAGCAGCCCATTGATATTAAAAGGAAACAAAATCAGAGTGTCATCGGTTTGGTATCTGGCCTCTGGCAGCAGTCAATACCTGAGGCTTCGGAGGAAGTGAAACACAAATCATAAAGCACTTGGCCAATTAAACTCTGCTCAGTCCCTGGAAGCAGAGTTCTCTTCTGAACCCCATAGGCATGTAACTAAAGCCCTGAAGCATAATATTAGATTACCCTCATTATCTTATCTCAGACAGGTAGAAATGGGGATTACGACTACCCAGCTCCCTTTAAAAGCCCATCCACTAATACTGGATTCAATGGCCTCCTGCAGCAATGAATTCTCTGGCACTGTCATGGTCAGAGTGTCACTGACTCATGTGAAATGGATCAGCTGTATCAATGTATTAAATTTTCTTTAAGTTTTTCAAGGAAACAGAGGTGACAACTCCTGGGGAAAGTGATCATTAACACAATAACACAACTACTCTGGAGAAAGGGAAAGGGGTTTCTCCTGAAAGCCCCAAGGGGCATGAACTAAAATTTTGGGACAGTTTAATTAGCTTCTGGAACAAGCCTGCTCCTAGCCAAGCTAAGGGTCTTTCATTTCATAAATGAGCAAAAGATTTTTTAAAAAACAAGCAGTTTGCTTGTGTGACTCAGAGGTAGGGAGTGGAAATGGCAGGTGACTGCAGGAAGGGAATTCTGACACGAGGACTGGGGATGGAGCACACAGCTGGCACTGGGTGAAGTGATGTTTTCTTGCACCTACAGAGCTGACTGCACCTCTTTAAACATTAAAAATACCCTTTTAATTTCTGCCATTATTTTGGGTGAGAAATCCCTGACTGGCCCATTTTGGGGCCATCTTGACGGTAGCAGTAAATCCCACAGGTCTGGGATACATAAGGAAGAAATTATCTTTAAATACAATGAATCTTTAAAAATATATCAACCTTCAGGTCCTATGTAGGCTTATCTTACTCTAGGCTCTATTGTGCTGATATTAAAGGCTAATCTAATCAAAAGCTGCATCACATCTGATACTGCCAAGCCTGCTAAATTAATTCCTTTCAGCCCAGGTTTAATCCAGGCACCCGCTGTGTCTCAGAGGGATTGTGTCCAAGACTAAGCAAGACACTTCTCTCCCTGCTCAAGGGTGTTTGGTGAGCTGCCGACTAGGCCCAGACAAGCCCACCTCCTGCAGCATCATTTTGTAATCATTGTCCACATTATTTGCAGACATTCATATGCCTCCCCAGTCATTTACCTAAACAGCCTGCTATTAAACTAAACTAACATAATCGCACAGACAGCTTTCCCAATAACAAAGTTGCATACAACATTTGCCATTTGCATGACTGAAAAGCTCCCTGTTGTTCTACCCATTTTACACAGTGGAGAATGACAGCATTAAATCCACCCATGGTCACTGCCAGAACTCAAAAATCACATTATGCTTCAAAGTAGGATCTCAACTTTCCACAACTGTGAAATTAATCACCAAGTCCACCTATGGCAATGCAACAACATTAAAGAGACAACACAACGCCTACAGACCTGCTGGCTATATCCACTGCTCTCCCTGGAGGCTGGAATTAGATAAGCTTTAAGGTCTATTCCAACCCAAACCATTCTATGATTCTATTGTTTCTGTGATCATCCGGTGTCTTTTACCACAATGAGGGAATCAAACGACCTGAAATGCTCCCCAGTTTTGTCAGAGCAGTACTGGTTCTCCATCTGCTGCCTTTCACCCTGATTATCAGGCATTCCTCCTTGGGAATATTTGACAGGAGAGATCAGCTGCCACTGAGGACACGAGGTTGTAAATACTTCCATCAGATCTCTTCAGAGAAACTTGCCCGCTCTTGAAAATCAGGTAATTTGGATACTGGTTTTGACAGGAGCCAGAGAGAGTGTTAATTCCTCCATTTTCCTTTGACTATGATGTCGTTGTGCAGGCTCTTTACAGGTGGCATACTTTTCCTTTGCATCATTACACAGCAGTATTGACAGCTGGCTTCAAAACACAGTCATTTTCCTGACAGCTTACCTATTTTACATCTGTAGATATGTGTATTTTTCTTGAATTATGTTTGCCTCTTTTTGAGGCATATCTTTGTGACCGTTCATGGAGTTTAGCTCAGAAAGTTGGTTTGAAATAGAACCTACATATTTGCTTTTCCTCCTCTTCCTTCACTTTTATTTTTGTATCTCCTGTCAACACACACTACAGCTGTGCCTTGCTTGTCATCGCCAGGCTGCAGTGCCTCCTTCCATCAACCTCTTAATACACATTTGATTTAATTTTCTACCAGCAGGAGAGGTCAGTCCAAAAACAAACACAGGACATGTCTAAAAGAGCAAAAACACAGCCCAGAACTCAGCATCTAAACCAAAATGCTTACAAATCAACAATTTACGGCTACTGTGGATGAAGACAATTACAGTTCAGAGAGTCCTCAATGAGGTATCTCAATGGTGAGATAAATTGGCAACTGCATTTATAGCAGATCTATTATGGGATGTGCCACAACTGAGGGTCTGATTCCATCCTACTTGCAGGAGAGTAGGAGTAGAAGGAGTCCACAATGCTGAGAGCCATACTTGGTTTTGAAGTGCCTTGGTATTGCACATAATTAATTAGGAATTTAGTGGGGAAAAATACAAAGAATTAGGTACTGTACTGTCTGGAGAAAGTAAATCAAAGTAGGAGACAGTTTTACAAACAAAAAGGAAAAATTAGAATAAATAGCATTTGTCAATAAAGTTGAGAAAATAAAGATGCGATGTTAGAGCAAAATATTGGCACAGTGTTTTATTTAAAAGCAGTAATAAAAACATTGAATAGTTTGATTTCTGCCCTTTCTGGTTTATTGTTGATATAAAGATAAATTGACTCAGACTTCCAGGACTGGGAAAGCTACGATCCACTCTTACAGGCACTTTAAAAAACAGCATTGCAGTAATACCCAATTCATTATTAACAAGATTGGCTTCATTACGTGTTGGTATTTTTATGAATTGACTGTAACCTACAGCTTGTTTAGGCCCCGACAAACTTACATCAAGACAAAGTGGGCTTTGCTTGGCAAAGGGAGTGCATTTGGCAAGTGCAGGCTACTTTGATCCACCTACAGAGCATGTTTAGAGCCATCACATGCATATAGACTTCACACCATATATAAATTCACGGCTGAGTTCTAGAAACTGTGGGTCAGACTTCTCCAATCTACCTCCCTAATTCCACTGACTGCAACAGTGCTTATCTGGTTTAACAAAGGCAATATAAAAAGAAATTCAAATTTTCAGAGCCTCGATTTTCCTTCAAGCTTTCCTTTCCAGAAATTCCATAAAAGAATGAATTTTCCTGTCCCCTGATGTGTCTCAGGTTTGTACTTACAGTTGCATTATGAGATGCTAAATTACACAGTAAAGAAAGAAGTGAAGACAGGGATATTAGATGCCTTTATGTCAGAGAAGATCCTTCAATGAAGAGACAGGTATGAACCAGAGCAATATATCTAAATTGCAGAAAATGGAGGTCTGAGCCTACGGTTTGGACACATTGCTGCTCAAGGACACAAAGCAGATGCATCAAACAGTTGTGCTTAAACTTCAGGGCAAAGCTACACTTCCTATAAGCAGAAAGATATTTCCAGCACCCTGTGGAAGCCCACGCTGAGCCCCCTGGGCCATGGAAGGTATCTGAGGAGGTGAGCAGCAGGGCATGCTTCACTCTGCCTAGCTGAGAGCAGCACAGCATCGTTTTCCCTGCTCCTTGCATATTTTAATACTTCAGTCACTACTGAAAGGTGATGAGACAGGCTGGTGGGACCCACGTCTACCATTTCAGGAAACTAAAAATAAAAGAGGTTCTCCTGCAATGCTGGTTTAGTCTCAGGGAAATTTCATGCTGCTATAGTTATTTACCTAAATAAGCAGGAAAACAGAAAAAAATGTTTACATTAACATAGCTCCAATTAACAGAGTAAGCAGCATTTGGTTCCTTTAAAATCTTAGGACTTGATTTTTATCTTTGTGTTTAAATGAGGAAAAATCCCATTTGTCACTGATACAATTTTTAGCCTGACTTGATAAGGAAAACCAGTTTGTGGGATAATACTGTCTGCATTTGTCTACCAGTCCTCCCTCTCTCATAGCCTCCCCACACCTCTGCTCATTAGAATTTGAGGACTAGGTCTAATTTCAGCCAAAGCTTGGCAGAGAGTCAGAGGTCTCCAAAAATCACATTTCTGCGAGTGTCACGAAAGTCGACATCTGGGAAGAAAGCAGAATTTAAATGTCCCTACAGAGAGAAAGGTTCAGTGAAAGCTCAAATACAAGAGACCTACCAGAGCTGTAAGAGACCCCCCAAGAATTCACATCCAGATCCAACCCCCCCAAAAGTCAGCTTTCTTGTTTTTGCTGCTCAAGGAACTAAGTGCTTATTCTGAGGGTTAATTGCAGTAATTACAGGATGTTTAGGTCTGTTGGACGTCTGGCTGTTATTTATCCCATTGACGAACACCACCGCTAGGTAAGACACTGCACAGATTAGTGTGGACTCAGACCCCCCCAGCTAAGTAGATATGAGGACGGGAAGAAAAAGAGCAGAGAGGTGAGCTGGTACCACAGCTACAGAGCAAATCGAAGGCACAGCAGAAAAGGAAGCCCAGGTCTCCCTAGCATGAGTCTTGTATTTCAGCAGCTCTAAATATTTTCTCAAAGGTTAGCACTGGAGCTACTCCTTTAGCCCCCAGCTCCTGTCTCCATGAGCTCACACATGCTTCTTGTCAGGTCTTAGAGGCGATGATGAGAAGCAGGTTATGAGATAAAAGAGCATGCTTTTTGGCCACAGATTGGGGACTCAATGAAATAATGAGGTATGACTGTAACCCCATTTAAAACCACTTTCCCTGTAAAGATACCACAGTAAGGAAAATTCACATGGAAATGCTCGATTCACTAAATCAGCACTTTTCCCCTAGGACGGGAGACAGAGGTGAAGCACCATAATGACAGGACACAGCACTCCATACAACTCTGCTTCTTTCCTCTGGCATTTATTAAGAAAGTAATCTGACTACTTATAATAGGAATGCTTCTTGTGTCCCACACCTCACCCCAGCTTTGAAAAGAATATAAAGCAAGGTATGTTCCCAAATCCACACGGCCTCAGCAGCAACGTATCAAACAAAACATTTTATCAAACAGGGTATTTGTCAGTTCAGTATATGGCAATACTTTTGAAAATAATCAACTTCTACTTCCACAACCATATGCTCAGATGCTTGTGTCTGGCACAGAAAAGCCGTAGGCATGCAATATTACCAATAAAGTAGGCATGCAATATTACCAAAACAGATTAGAGGCATCTTCTTTCATTTCAGCCACAAAAACAGAACTGCTCTGGACTTTACTGAAGCAACCTGTTGTATGCTGTGCTGCAAAAAAAAAACAACTCCACCCCTCCTTAGGGCAACAGCAGTCCCAGCAGAACTCACGCACAGACATGGTTCCAGTTTACCAATCCCACATTTACTTCATTGACTACAAGCAATTTTAATACGCATTTCACAAAGTATTTCACCAGTTACATTCTTCCATGACCTCCAATGTGTCTCTAAGACAACAGCATTCATTCTCTAGCTTCTTCTCAGCATAACGAAATGCTGAGAGTTGCCTAAACACCAAGTGCTGTAACATATGCAGAAATGCCCTCTGCACTGATCAGCACCTTCTCTGAGGCTGCATCGCTCAGCCTGTGCTGGCATGCCAGCCTGTACCACCCTAGCTTCAAAGTTACCCCATGTCTTTGTTCTCTTGTGAACATTTCTCCCCAATTTCTGTTTATCTTCCCTTTGCTCTTCATACTGCGCAAGGAAGACTTTAAAAATCTCACTTGGTGAATTTTTTAATGCATGACAGAAAGAGGGAGACATAGGATCCAGTTATTCAGCAAGTCAGGTTCAGAATGAATCACAGGAGAAAATCTTGATTCCCTGAACCCATCTGAGAGCAGCCTGACTAGGGGTTTTGTAGGTCTATGAATATGGCAACCATACCTAGCTGACTCTTTCAGAAAACAAAAGGTTTTACATATAGCTCTGTTGGATATGAAGCGTTATAAAAGCCCCTTCCGTTCCAAAATTAATTTTCTGTTGAATGAAAATGTACTGAGCCAGATGGATCTATTTCAAGAGGAGGATTGCACTGGCATAGATTTAAAATCGAAGATGATTGATTTTGTATATTCAAAAATGGAGTAGCTGAGAGCAAAGACCGTTTAAAAGTGGGAGAAAAGATAAGTCACCAAGAAGAAATACAGAAGCAGGCTTCAGTGGAGCATTCAGCCGTCCACACACCTGTGATGGCACTGGAAGTCAGAAGACTAAATCCACCGACCTGGACTCAGGGGATTCTCTCTATGACACAAATTACATAACAGAACCACTTGGCTCTGGTGAGGCCGCACCTCGAGTACTGTGTTCAGTTTTGGGCCTCTTGCTACAAGAAGGACATGGAGGTGCTTGAGCAAGTACAGAGAAGGGCGACGAAGCTGGTGAGGGGTCTGGAGAACAAGTCCTATGAGGAGCGGCTGAGGGAGCTGGGCTTGTTCAGCCTGGAGAAGAGGAGGCTCAGGGGTGACCTTATCGCTCTCTACAGGTACCTCAAGGGACGCTGTATCGAGGTGGGGGTTGGTCTATTCTCCCACGTGCCTGGTGACAGGACGAGGGGGAATGGGCTAAAATTGCACCAGGGGAGGTTTAGTTTGGAGATTAGGAAAAACGTCTTTACAGAAAGGGTTGTTAGTTACTGGAATAGGCTGCCCAGGGAAGTAGTTGAGTCACCATCCCTGGAGGTCTTTAAAAGACGTTTAGATGCAGAGCTTAGTGATATGGTGTGATATTAGCATTAGGTCAGAGGTTGGACTCGGTGATCTTAGAGGTCTCTTCTAACCTAGACTATTCTGTGATTCTTTGAACCACCAAAAAAACCCAGTTTCCAAGCCCAAGGTTAACTCAGGCATACTCCTAAAAAACTCAGCCACCCATTTTTTTCCAAGCCCAAATCACTCACTGCTTGTGTAAATTTTGTTTCAGCAGCCAGGCAGCTTGGTATTAGGTTGTTTAATAACCTGAACGTGACCAGCTCACTCTTACCTTATACTCCACTCCCATCTGTTACATGGAGCCACCTGCAATCTCTCATCATGTTTTAGGATTAGCAGCTCTGTGCAGCAGTCTGTGTTTCCTATTAGAGGTGTGAACAGTACTAGTCCCTGCTCAGCACCTCTAGTGCAATGCTTGTAAGACAAAAACCATGGGAGTGCGCAGAGCTCATCGGCTAGCTGACACCAGCACAATGGGTATCAAAATCATTTTGATCTGCAGGTTGTGGTTGTGGTAGTCACCAATGGGACTGAGCTTCTTTGTGGATGCAAAATGATGCAGTTATCAGTAGCTTCTTTTTACACGTGGCTGGATGGCTGGAAATCTGCTTGACAAGGAATCTGTAAAGCAACTCCAAGTTTTAATCCCAAGGAAGATTAACCTTTAGGTTATACAGCCCTATGTCAGTGGGCAATTTTTTTAGTCACTGCCTTCAGTATGCACAGGAAAGAATGCCACAAGTCTTTCCTACAACACAAAGCCTGCTTGAAATGACTTAATGTAACAAAAATACATTTTTATTTACAAAACCTTCACAACCTAGAGGCATCTGAGAGCTGTGGAAAAAATAAATTCAAATTCTAAAAGGGCAGTGAAGCCCCATTGCCAAATAAAATACAAAACCAGCAGAAAGAGTCCAAGCGAAAACCAAACAATTAACCCTGTCACCCTACCAAAAATGCCACAGCAATAAAATGAGATGCAAACCTCCAGTATTGCAGGAGAGGACTTTTCAGTTGCCACGGTGGGTACCTTCCAAAGAATAATGAGCTCCTGTGCAACAAAACCCCTTCTGCTTTGGGGATAGCATCACAGTACCTTGGCTAGGATGCTACTCTGGGCTGTGGGAAAGAGGAATTAGAGACTCTGTGACCTTGCACAAGTTCCTGACACAGCCCAAAGTACTCTATTACACTGAGGATAACTCCTAAGTGCCATCCTCTGGGGTCTGAGCTGTGTGCTTGCAGTAAGGACCTGCTCCCCATCCAGGGAGAGCGCTATTTTGCAGCAGGTATTCAGCCCAAGAGAGACACTGGCACTACAACACTTGCTTTCCACTTTCACATTTGCTTTACCATTTAACCCAGGAGGTTAAGATTGAAGCAAATTCATGAAAGAATCCCAGAGGCTCAGCATGTTCCTACATATTTGGGGCATCTTTCATTGACTGAGTTGGTTTTTTAGATGTGATTTCCAAATGATGCTGTGAAATAAGTAACCTTCTCCTGCCATGCTCTGGCACCAAATACCTCTGCCTGACAGAACCATTTTTAAAGTAGCGATGCTTAGATAGAGAAGCTGTTTCCAAAACCTATGCTTTTCCTTGGTTTAGTTTTCTTAATAACTGCCCATTCTCCCAGGATGACATGCAAATTACAGTTCAAGTATTAAAAGTATAAATCAGACTGGTGGCAAATGAAAGGGCTTCTAGAAAAGGGCTGCAGAGAAGGTGGTGCAAGGCTTAAAATACTCAGAAATCTACAGTCTCACCATTCCTAAAGATATTCCACTTTTTTACTCAGACATCTCTTCAGCCCCCAAGAAAACTGTGTCCACACACTGCTGACAATGACAAAGCAGAATTGGGTCTATTCTCTCCTCAGCTGCCCTTGGACTCTCCTCCAAAGCCAGCAATGAAGGACGTGCTTGAAGAACACCATGTATTCACTTGCTGCCATTTGTCAGATCCCCAGAACAGGGCCAGTTCAGCAGTGTTTCACTCAGGAGGGCTCCATGCACTTGAGGATACAAACCCATTCACGGTCTCAGGCTCATCCTTGCCTTGACAGCAGATCCCTCAGAACAAGTCAGCCAGGTGCAATAAAGGGAGAGGCAGAGAGCCATGTCTGCTTTGCCATACAGCTTTGCAAGACTGGGCAGAAAGTGCACAGAGTAGCTGAGCCTGATGGCAAACAGCTAGCAGGTTAACATCATCCCAAGGTCATCCATTCTTCCTTTTACTCCAAAGACCAACCTACCTGTCTATAGTCACTGAAACAGCTCTTTCAACACACATTTCAGCAAGATAGCATAAACAAAGACACACACAATCATTCAGAAATGAAAGGGCCTGAGAGATGCAGTAAGAGGGGTAGGAAGCTCCTGTAAGAGCTCCTCTGGATGATCCTGGGAAACCAAGTAAGCTAAACCAGGTGAAATAAAAAGCTAGTTCAGAGAATTACAGAAACTCAAGCCCATGTTCCCTCATCGTGGGAGGGGAAGGTCAAATCGAAGGAGAAGAAAGTAGAACTCAGCTCTGAAATACCACCTTCCTGGACATCTACAGCCTGCTCCTGCTGATGCAGCTGAAGGGCCTTTTCCTACTGCTTCAATAGTTCAAAAAGCAAGGCCAGGGAAGAAGTAGAGATTATCCATGTCTTCATCACACACTTGGATGCTATCAGTGCAGATAGTGTCAGCAATGAAAGATACAACAGAAATTATAGATAAGACAACACTGAAAAGATGAAATCTACAAAGATTTTGAAGATATCTTCATGGGTCAAAACTCCATACTCTTTAGTGTACTGGAGAGTTTACAAATAAGTACTCAGAGGCCTAGCAGATTAGACTGAAAAATAAATTACACAGCTATCCCTAGTTCATCCCTAACTGCAGTGCTCTGCATTTAAACTGAAAGTAACCTGAGGACTTGAGACCAACATGTGTCACAATGCACTCTGATGACTCTTTTCTGTTCTATAAATCAAACAAATCTTGGCTCAGGAGACAGGCTTGCTCTAGGTAACACTCTTTTTATGGCCTACAGGACTTGCTGAGTAACCAGAAAGCATTGGTGGAGCTACAGCACATCCCCAAAACTGTCTGGGAAACCTGAACATTTCAGGACACCAGAAAAGCATAAAAATTATAGGGCAGAAATATAACCTTTAATTTGCTTGTGTCTGTCATCCTGTCCTTGTAATGGGTTTTGCCCATTACCTATGTGACTTCCAGATATTCACAGCCATTTCCATGGCACTATAGGTTTTAGGAAAACCAGACAGAAGTCATCAACACATCAAATTAGGTCTTTGCTGCATTAGCGCTGTGCTCTCAGGAGAAGATGACTTGCGGTCAGTGGGAGGATCTCTGTCTGGTATTCATTCTCAGAAGCTGAAATTCTCTTATTTCAGAGGACAGATTTGATCAATAGGACTACAACAAGGTTGGAAGCTGCTCTGCTGTCATTGTCTTCCTTCCTTCCTGTTATCCAGAACATCACAGGCTCTCTTTTCTCTTTTTCTTTTTTCCCTTTCGGTTTGTTAGTTTGAAATAAGTAATGGAAATTACTAGCAAGTGAAACCCCAAAATAATAACAATAATAAAAAAGTATGCCAAGAATACTGAGAAAGAAGTAGAGACCGAGTACCCATTAGTAAGGTTAGAGAGGGGCATTAATAAAAGGAAGATTTGTTAAATATGACTCATTTCTTTTCCTTCCTTTCATAAATCTTATTATTTCCTTGGAGAACAGCCATATACTCAGTGCCTGGAACTGCATTTTTAAATGATGCTCTTGGTTTAGCTGCTACCAGCCTTTACCTATTTTAAGAAAACAAATAACAAACAAAAACAACTCCACCTCCCATTATCACAGTTAAAGCCAGTTTTTCTAATTCTCTAAACTTGTCTGTTGGTCAAGCGTGTGCCACAAGCATGCTGCAGCTCTGCACTGGGTGACAGCCCTGTATTTGCCTTTCCAACTCCAGCCACACCAACAGAGAAATTGAAATAAACTGAACTGGAATATCTTCCATAAGGCAGCAGAACCACCACATCAGCCAAAGATTTGCCTTCCACCCCTGTAAACATTGCTTTTATCCTATCTAGCAGAAATGATTCAAGTTCTACACAAATAAATGAATCAATTATAAAATTACCACGTGATTTTTTTTCTGACAAAATAAGCTTTCTTCCCAAATAAAATAGCAAAAAGTAGAAACATTACATAAGAAAGAGTTGCCAGTACATGAAGCAGAGTACAGGAAGAGACTTACAATCACTTGTGCTGCTGGACTGGAGATACATTTTTTATATTTGTCTTTATTTTGAAGAGTTGAATGCAATTTTGCCCATTGAACAAAATAAATTTACATCTTCTTTCTACCAAACCTTTAGACATTTTCTTCCTAATGTACCTAAATGGAATAATACTGTTTTGAATGTTACATTTAATTTTTATAGGGGCTGTCCATATTCCAAATCATGAGGTTTTCTTACCTTATTGTGGGTAAGAAATTATTGGCCTTCCTGAGATCACTGATTATGAGTTCCCTCAGCTACATGAATCAAGACTAACACAGCTAAAGCCAACGTGAAATTGAAATTAGTGTTTTGGACTTAACCATCACATTTCAATACAGAAGGTCAGGACTGTGGTAATGCTCAGTTACCTCGCCCTGAGTAATTGATCGAGAACAAGTGAGAACAGTTGTCCTGTGCTGTGTGGTAAACAGATAAACTGCAGCCTAACTTAAAATAATAATAATTAAAAAAAGAGAGCTGTGATAGATATTCTTTATTCCTGTCTTTGCTGGGCCCAATCTTGGATAGGATAGGATAGGATGGGACGGGAAAGGAAAAGGAAAGGAAAGGAAAGGAAAGGAAAGGAAAGGAAAGGAAAGGAAAGGAAAGGAAAGGAAAGGGAAAGGAAAGGGAAAGGAAAGGGAAAGGAAAGGAAACCATATTAAGAAGTCTCTCACCAGTGCAAGGAGAGTACATGGCTGAGAATCACCATAAATAACTTGCTACTCTGTAGGAATAATTATGTGCTAATTTTGTCAGATACACATTAGCATTGGATCATAATCAAATTAAATACTTATAACATGAGAACCTGTGTGTGGGTAAGAAAAGGTGCCCTTTCATTAATGCAAGGCTGGCAGTCACACTTAATCTTCCCCCATACACACACAGCTTTGCTTCTTTTCTGCAAAGGAATTGCTCTTCAACTGAAAGTTGCCAGCTGTAAAAGCTTCTTTTTGACAAATCTGATGTGGACATGCACATAATTCATTTGCAGCCTCTTTCCAACCCTTACTTTCAATATGGAAATTTGGAAACATTTTCAACCAGACTCCAGCCTATGAAGAATAAACTGTCTTTTTAAAAATACTACTGTACCTTTTAAGTATGCAGATTGCCAGGCTGAATTTTAAATGCAATCACTTTGCTTTCAGTACACTCTAAAAATCAGGAGTCATAGTCTGCATGAATCAGTCCTCTGCACCTAGGACCTGCTATTTCCATCATTTAAAGCCTGTATGCTGCAATTATGTGAATTGTCCACTTTTTTTTTTTTTTTTTTTTTTTTTTCTCAGCCCCCTCAATGAAATGCATATGCGATATAAAACCGCTTTATCAAACTGGAAATTGCTGTTGTATTTAATCTTCCCAAAGAGAGCAAAATCAAATTATGATGTGTAGAGAATGATAATCTGTCAAATTCAATGGAATTCTCCAAACTTATCCCTCCACATCTGCAACAGAACAGGTTAAAGAGGTCTAATGTAGAAGATGAGGGTAGGAAGACATGATGTGAGCATACGTAATGAGAAGATGAAAACTCTCTTAATCTTTGCAGATTGAATGAAATCTAATTACATGCAGTATTGATTGTTGTGTATTACTGGAAAGAGACAGTGAAAAGGGAAAAAGGCAATTACAGTGAAATTGTAGTCTGACCCTTCAATTGCTTTTGGCATGAAAGGTTATGATGTAGTTGAGGCATCAAAAATTCTTTATCCCCTATGGTAAATCATTAGCAACAGACTCAGATGCATAACTGATCGGTGGAAAAAATAAACAACAGCCAATTAAACCTTTCTGATTTTTTTCCCCATGGAAAAAAAAAACAAAGTCAAAGGAACAAAATACCAAGGTGTCATGGCATTCCAAGAATCATTACTGAGTCTGTCTGGCTTTAGTTCTCAGTTGATTGACAATAAATAATACTCATTAGTAGAAATAACATAGCAAAAATAAAAAGAGATATAAATTGAAGAACTATAACTAGAATAACTCAGTTTTTCAAAATAAATGTGATACCCAAAGCCAAATACTAACAGATTATGTAAAGTTTCACCAAGGAAATTCCAGATGCATTTCACTGCTTTCCTTTCCCTTTGCATGCTCCAGCCATTTGCTTCTGCCAAAACAGCAGCAGCTGAGTATAAAGAAAGCTTTCAAAATATGGTTTTTCTAACTTGATAGAAAACCAAAGCACGAGCCAACTGAAAACTATTGTTTGGGTGTATGTCTGCGTGACTGCAGAAATTCATGGCAACTCTCATTCACTCCATTCTAAAAATTCTTGTTTTGTCAAAGATAATTGCAAGGACCAGTTTTGTATTGCCTTTCACATATGGGCCTCTGTGTCCTACATACTCCTCCACCAGCATTGTATGCACCATTTTTATTCAGTTTATTCAGGCTGAAAAGTTAATGAGTTCTCTAGTGATCAGTTTTAGGTTGCCTCCTGATACACTTCCAATGTTACTGCATGTGTTTGTTTTTCAGAAAATGTGCGTTCAAATAATGTTTCTTTGATTCTAAGAAAACAAATAAGAATGATAGAAACAAAATTCAGTATTTCTGCAGCTGCAGGGTTGGTCTCTCACAGAAGTGTTTTTCTGGATCTTCAACAGAGTCCCTGGAAAAAGTCCAGGTAAGGTCTTACAGGGAATTATCCAAAGAGAAGAGAAAAAAATAAATAAAAGAACACTAAGAAAGACATTATTACCAAAAATACTGGGATTTAATACTAGCTGGATTTAAATCTGAAGAGCTCAAACTAGAAAGAACTGAGAACAGAAAACTGGAACTGCAAATGGGACAGAGCTGGTGTAACAATAACATCGGGCTGGGCTCAAACTCCTGGTGCTTGTATGAGTTTGGTGTATGCGAAGAATTCATATTTCTTATGAACAAAATCTGTCTACCCCTTATCTCTTTCTCCCTGTAAAAGAAACTGACCCACCTCATTAAGAAGTAACATCAAATGGCTCTCTAACCTTGTGATGAAGAATTCTGCAGGATATTATCTGAGGAACTTTGCTCAACATCAGGACGGAACTGCACAAGCTCTGGAGCAGAGTGCTTGTGCAATACCAGTTCTGTAAGACGTGGTAAAGCACTGTCACAGACAGGCTTCCTTGAATCTCAATGCTGCCAGAGCAGCATCATGCCCATTAAGCAATGAGTCATGATATTAAAAAAGGAAAACCAGTGAGGTAAACCCAAACACAGATGCTTGATCCTGATTTCCCTTACAGTGATGCAACTCTAATGACATAAGTGGATTAACTACTAATTTTTTAGGAATTTGGGGGTGGGCTGTTGCCACAAGATGAAGAAAAAAATGTTTAAAAAAAAATAAAAAAGAAGAAACTGGCAAAACTATATTTTCACAGTGACGACCAAATAATTTATCTGCATTAATGTACTGCAGTGTAATAAAAACAAACAAACAAGCAACAGTGTCAGAGAGAGGTTCAAGTGAAATGGGTAGGAAATTTGAAAAGCTCAGCTCAAAAAACTTTCAGTATTTTCCCCTTATAAGAACTTTCAAGAAAAAGAAACTGCCTTCAGTGTTTATTATGACCTGAAGGAGCAACAGAGCAACATAACATTTTAATTAAAGTAATGGCACTGTGAATTTCCATGCCCAACAAACCAGATTAAAGACGAAAAAGAAAAAAGCCACCGAAACAGAGACATACTTTCAGGAGAACTTCCTGTTTACTGGGAAGCCACAGTCATTACATGCAATGGTGCCTGCCTAGGACATTAAGGACTCCTGCTGATTCTCCAGGGGATGCTAAGCTGAGATGAACTCAGAGACAGTAAAATCCTACCCAAAGTCTCATTTACAAACACCACCAGGAACAAAGCAATTCAGGGAAAGAAAAAAAATGCAATCATTCAGTTGAGCTATGATAGATATAGCCTGGGGACTGAGCTAATTTAGTCTGGGAACTCTATTGCTACGTTGAATTTGGGAGGAGGATTTCCCTCTTAAATCCTACATTCTTCAAAACTTCTCCAAATTATCATTAGGAAACACAGCTGGTGACACTATCCCTCTAATTTATGGATACTTATTTTTGTGACAAGCATGCACACTCCACGTTCCTGTCCTCCTTCTCTTTATATACACACGTGTGTGCATATGGAAGTGTGTAAGGGGTGCCCAGTCTGTAACACTAGCTGGCTCAGACTGCATATTACCATAACAGTCTAACCTACTTGGATTTACACGGTCATTCAGAAAGTAGTAATAGGAAATATACTTTATACTAACCCTTCTATTTGTCTGCATTCCAAGACTGCAGTAGCCTTTGTTAAATCAATGTTACGAGTAAGATTTTCACAAGCAGCCTAGAAGCACATTTTGTATACTTAAATATATTTACACTGCAAGTTTTATTTGGTGCTAGACACTAAATGTTACATTTATATTAAAATCTCTTGTAAAAGTTTACTCCTTCGGCTTCTTCTTGTCCAAATCACTGATGTATTTAATCACATACTTATTTCTTTGATGTTCCACATTTAGAACGTTATGAAACTATGGAAATAAAAATACACTTGTTTCGAAGAATTAGTTTCTATATGAAACGTTATTTGTCCAACAGCAACTTGCATGGTTTAGCCTGTTCTAACTACCATGGAAGGGCTCTTTGCTTACCCACCAAGATTTTTCAAGGCTAGTGAATTAAAACTGCATGTAATAAAAATAAGTGGTGGATGCTTCCCCTCCTCGCCAAAGATAATATCAAATTTAAATGGCAAAGTCATTAAAGAAACATATGGATGCTATGCTTAAATAGACCATTAAAAGTACACAGCGTAAGAACTTAGTAGAGCATTTTAAAAGTAATTCAGAGACAAAGTATGTAACTTCCAGCTATAAACTAACAGTGTACTCACGATACAAACACCTACCCTTGCAGAGTTAATAAATTTGGGTAAAATATAAAACCTGGTTAACAGTTTGTGGGGACTCCCACCAGCCACTAAACCCATGAACTCTGAAGCTTCCTTAACTTTGTATCTGTCTAAAAAGTGCTTGGACCGAGAGTTTGGGGGAGCCTCTGCACATCCCTCCATCAAAAGCCCATTGTTACCCCTTTTCCATTTGCCTTCAGCCACGGTCACCGGGCTTCCCTCCCCTGCCAGCGGGTGCTTGGGGTGCATTCCCCTGGGACACGGCGGGACCCTGCGTACCATTGAGCTGGTTGTAGACCACCTCCTCCAGGTGGTCCAGGCGCTGCAGGATGGCCTCCCTGTCTGCCAGGCTGCCCACCTTGGCCCCGCGACTCCTGGCCCGGCGCTCCGCGCTCCGGACAATCTGCACCAGCTCCTGAGAGCGATCCTGGATCCTGCAGTAGACGGAGAAGAGGATGATGCCCACGAAGACCAAGATGTTCACCGTCAACAAAGTTTTGATTTTCCGTGCCACCGCCATGGGAGCCGCGGGGGCGGCGGGGGGCACATCAAGGCGCGGCCACCCGGCGCCGGGGCGCGGCCGGGGCGCGGAGCAGTGCGGAGCGGTGCGGTGCGGTGCCGGGCGGTGCGGAGCGGTGCGGTGCCGGGCGGTGCGGAGCTGTCCTTCAGCACCACGGCGCCGCTCCCCGCCCGCCGGCGCCCTCCGCCTTCGCCCCGCGGGGGCCGCGCCGCTGCGGGCTGGGCGGCATCGGGGGGCCGCGGAGTCGAGCGGCTGCTGCCTGCCGAGCCGCCGCCTCTTCTTCCTCCTCCTCCTCCTCCTCCTCCTCCTCCTCCTCCTTCTCCGGAGGCGGCGGCAGCGGCTCCCGCTCGCCCGCCCTCGCTCTCCGCCGCCCCAAACGCAGAGCGCCGGTGCGCAGTGACGTGCTCCGGGCAGCTCATCTACATGCACACGGCGGAGCAGCCGTGCCGGGGCTGCTCGCCCCCCGGCTCGCCCCCCCGATCCGCTTCCTCCCCAGCGAGGGAACAGGGCCCTCTGAGGGCTTTTCGCCCAAGGAAGCCACCCGTGGCCATTTTCTCTTCATCACCCAGCCAGAGCGCGGCCAAGCCAGACTGCGGGGAGCTCCTGGAAAAGGATGGGGTGAAGAGACCCTCCTTGGCTCTGCTGTGAACCCTGCAGTGACACGATGCCCCCACCTCACTGCTCGAAATGAACTGAGACAAGTTCACGTGCTCCCAGCTACTGGGAGAGCTGCTCACGCACCACGAGCAGCCTAAGTGCAATGTTGGCTGGTGCTCCTGCCTGGGAGTGAGATGGCTGGGACCTCTTCCACATGCAGGAGAAGTTCTTGCCAAGCATCTACAAGTGGAGACAAGCAGCCCAGGCCCTTCCTGTTACACAGCCTGCACCTGAAGAACTACCAAGATCAATAAGCTAGCCACCCATGGACACAAGGCAGTTGAGCCCTTTCAAGCTGGCAGCTTCTACATTCATTCCCACAGAGCATTCCTCCCCGTATAATACCCCTCTTAGAGGGTTGCATATCATAATGTAATCCTGGCTCTGTTTGTTTGTGGTGGTGGTGGTGGAGTTGTTGGTTGTTCTGATTTTTTTCCTCCCTTTCATCCCTCCTTCTTGATTTCAGGAGCTGCCAAGCTCAAACCCCAGCAAAAGTTAGGAGCCTCACTGAATTTACTCTATCCTCGAAAGGCCTGCTCAGGATTTCCAGCAGTGTAGATTCTCCACCGGTGCCCTGCTTCTGACCATCCAGTTGTACAGCCTCTGCAAGGCACTGAGGGTGCAGTCTGAGGAGACCTGTGAGACTTATTGTGTTTCTGCCTTGGAGAAATTCTCCCCTTAGTGTTTTAGGGTCACTCAGGAACCCTGCACTTTAGAAGGAGCAACAGCAGCAGAGCAAGTTTAGACTAACAGTTCATTATAATCTAATCTGTGGCAAAAGATGCCACAGGTTTCTACAGCATTATTTCTCACAAAGTATATCTCTACAGAAAATTCTACAGGGCTGGTTACTTTCAACAGTACTTTACTCTTAAACACACTGAAGTCTCAATACCTAATGCAGGGCCAGCTGCTCTTTCACGGAAGCAGTACTAAAACTCTCAGTCAGCTCAGCAGAAGCAGCCCTGAATGTGTAATTTTCCAGTGTTTTGATTATTTTATTAGTATTCTTATGGGAAGTCTGTCATAGCATTATGTTTTCCTAGAAAAATACCATTTTGATTTAAGAAAATATACTGAACTAATGCTCAAGTGCAGCTTATTAGATGTCTTCACTGCATTTAATATATTATAGCAACACCTGCTGGTCTTGATATGGTTAAGAATCTGTTACATTAGTGTTTCCATTACAAACTCCAAGTTCACAAGCTGCCCAGTCCAGATTCAGACACACCAGCATGTAGTTTATCCCAAGAACTGAAAACCACCGTCTGCTACCACCAAGACTTCACTGGTTTTGATGTTTTCTTTCACATCAGTACACGTTTTAAATGGGCTCTTTCAAAGACATGATTTTATTCATGATGTGACTTAGGTATGACAGTTACTCCCTTTTACTAAGCAGATGTTCTTAAATGGTCAGCTTAAACTGACTGTACAGCATGTGGAGAAGAACATCAGAGTATACTTATATGGCTTCAACCTTACCTCACACCATTCAAATAATAGTTCTTACAGATCACTGTTCACTCAAAGATCCCCAAACAATTTACAAATGACATACTATCAGAGCTGACTAAAGGACGGTAGAAGTGTTTTTAGAAAACTTTCAAGGTCAGAAAATATATTTTATTTTTGCATTGGAACAAACCCAAAAAGCTTTGAAATATTTTCACAGAAAAAGCATTCAACTGAAACCACTGTTTCCTGCTCAAAAGGGTCAGGTTCCAATTTCTCCTCACTCAGAAAGGCCAGTATTGCCAGAAGAAAACTAGATCAAAATCAATATATGCAACATTTGGATTTCAATGAAAATGCTCTTGTTGAAAACATACCAATCATCTCTGAGTGCTGACCCATCTTACAAATGGGGAACATGGAAAGGCAGTGGTAACTTTGCCCCAAATCAATGGAACAAGCCAGAGGCAAAGCTGGGATCCCATTCCAAATTGCAAATCCAGCTCTCTCTCCAGTAGGCTATTACTCTCTCTCATTGATTTTTACTCCTATTCGTCTCCATAGGGCTCATGTTTTCACTCATATCAACCAAGATGAATAGGAAGCTGCTAGAAAGAAACATCAAGATACTGTGTACTCCAATGACAGCCTATAGCTGATCACACTCATTGCTGTCTGTCTGCTATCACTGTCCTCATTCAAAATAAGCACCTGGACGAGGAACAGATGGCTGAAGATGAAGATGATGTTAAGTAGTCAGAGGGAAAAACTCTAAAAACCAACCAACCAAATAAATAAAAAAGAAAAAAAAAGAAAAAAAAAAAGAAAACACAAAACCAATCAACATTCTAAAATAGCTGTCTGTCAGAGGCACCTCCTGTAATGAAGTAAAGATGGTTTATTGCCTTGGGACACTCTTGAGCTGCTATTGAACTGTCAAGTAGCTAAGACTAATAATAGATGATAACAACAGCATATTTAAAAATAAGTGCATCAGTTGATTCTTGGTTACTGCAGAACATGTCAACTTGGTGTGAAGATGTTGATACAAAGAAAAACTTCAGTTTCTTCTGCATTTACAGTCATGCTGTGCTTAGCTACTGTGGTCAGAGACAGTAAATTTCACTTCAAACAGCAATGAACTAAAAGATTTGAAAAGAATCTTTAGTAAAGCATCCATCTTGCCACCATAGTCTTATCTGCAGAGCCCATCAGAGAACCAGCCATAGCAACAGACTCCAGGTCAGTCTGACCCCTAGTTCATTTAGAGCTAGGGAAGACCTAAACCTTAACCAGTACAGGAGAACTAGATTATTATATTTATTTTACCAGCTAGCAAAAACCATAGATCATCATCTAGACACTTTCCAAGTTCAATTTTTCCCCCGGAGCGGGCAGAAACCATCAGACCACCATGTCAGATTCTCCCACAAAGTACCATGCATATAGTAGAACCCTTGGAATTACCATGCCTTGGAATTACCATTCTGATATACAGTTCCAGGTATGGTGGGTACGTACTCAGGTAATCAAGTTAAGGAATTTCAGTTCTTTTATGAGATGTTTTCCATTGAATTTCAGTTTTAGAATCTCTGGAAGGTGATAAAGGAAAGAGCTTGCTGATGAAATAAAATAAGTAAGATTTTACTCTTGGAGAAAACAAGAAGAGAAAGTGATTGAATAGTTGCTTAGAAGTTTTTGAAATTTAAAAAGTTTATGTTGAAAATAATATATCTTTTTTAAAGTTTATAATCATAAAATCATTCCAATCACTTCTCCAAAAGGTCACAGTGAGACTGATTTAACATATCTTAAGAGAAGTACATTTCTGATCATTCTACTCTGTGGCATGAAACTTTTTCAAGAATGAATAATATGTCGAAGGGATACTTAAAATAAAGCTTAAAATACTTGAACGTTAGCTCTAAAATTAAACAAACAAAACCAACCAAACAAAAAACCAGGCAAAATATTATGCCAGTGATGATCTGCAACTGCAGAATCCAGCTGCAGTTATTCATGCATCACCTACCATTTTCCTAATGAAATCCCAACTGAATTTACTAGCCAACCATCTCAAGTTTTAATATAGACTAACATTTTATGTATTTTATGTTTTTAGTAGTATTTATCTAGAAGAAAAAAGCATTGAATATATCAACAGCCTAAGATCTGTTAAATTACTCAGACATACAGAACTGAAACCCTCTTCCTGTTGTGAAGGGGCATTGCAACACATCAAATAATTGCAATCTAGTATTTGTGTGCCTCCTTTTTATCATAGTTACAACAGATTCTGAAATAAGATTTGAACAAGGATTTCATAATTTTTTTATTTTTATTTTTTTGTGAACAATTAGGTAGTGAGTTAGGAGAGAAATAAATAAGGTAGCCTCAACTGTCTTACATTTGACACATTTCCAATTGGACTATTACCTTTTCTGTTGCAGCATTGGAGAAGATAACAAGCTGCTGTAGTGGCATGAGAAGGCCAAAAGCCAAACAATTCCTTTTGCTACAAGACACTGCCAGGTCCCTAAGACTGCAAGCTACCACTCTGCCCATATGGATGCAGAGGCTTTGGAGCACATTCACGTTTGACCAAATGCTTATTATTGCTAGTATAAAAGTGCTGCATCCAGGTTAAGGCAAAGAAAGGAATCCCCAACCTGGTATCCATCTCACTGCATTAAAAAGGATGGAAGCCTAAAAGCCAGAAGGGATTTCCGTGTGGTGATACTATACTGGGAACATTTAGTGCTGGCTCAGAAAGTAAAGGTGTATGATGACTGAACAGACCTGAGTATAATCAATGTCTACTTTACTTAGAACAGAATGACAACACAATGTTCTGGTGCTATGGTTTCAAGCAAGATGAATGTGTTTACTTTAGTAAAAATGACCTTTCTACTACACTAATTACAGCTCTGATGCCATAAGCTTTTATTACTGGGGTCCCAATTACAGTGTGCAAAGACTTTCATTCATAACCAGCAGACCCACTCAAAGCATTATGCACAATGCAGGGATTAGGTATTCACAGGATTAGCCTGGAGGTGCTGGATATTAATTCATCTTGAAGATGGTTTGAAATCCAATGAAATGCCTTAAAATTTGGGCATTTATTTCAGAAATTGTGTGTGTATATGTATATTTTGGCAGTATTAGCCTCATCACTATTTCCCTCAACAAATTACAGTTACACAGAAGTTCCTGAAATGGAATTTTTGGATGCTTCCTTCTAAAACTGCAGCAATTCCCACTTGTACATGAGACAGTTCTTCAAACGTGCAGAATTCTCTGTGATCTAGTGCCTGTTGCTGTGATAAGAAAATGCAATACCCATATATTCCTCATGTAGTACTAAAACTGCAGGTTGACTCTGCAGAGAGCATTTATGCTCAGCACAATTGCAGGCAGATCTGCTGCTTTCATGTTTGTGATACTGTGCTTATGACCACACTGTAGTAAATAACATGCAGATAAAACCCAACTATCATCTAAACATGCACTAAAAAAAAACAACACAATAAAACTGCCATTGTTAAACCAGAATATAAATAACTGTCCAGACTAAAATATTCAACCCGCATGCTTACATTTCACAAAGCTCTAATTTGCAAACATTACAGTTCTCACTGATTTTAATAAGAATGAGTTCAGCTCCTACTTTTGTGAAGTCCAACTGCATAGTCTTATATCCACTTTCTATTATCTCCTACCGCAATTTCAGAATAGGTGCTTGGTTACTAAGGGGGCGTTATCACTATTCACCATCATCAAGGATTATTTGCATGGTCTTAGATTTACTCCATGCAACAGAAAAAAATTGCCACAGGACCCTTTCACCCCCAAATGGCAGAAAGGCCCAGTGTGTCTGTGCCTCAGAAAGGGAAGGTGATAGGGAGCTGCCTGGCAGCTGCTGCCCGGGGATGGCAGGGTGCAGAGCGATGGTTTTGGTAACCATCGTCACTTCCTGTAAGGAATTTCAGACGTATGATAAAACAGAGACAGAGAGCAGCTCACGTGCTAGAAATAAATCTGAGAAGTTTTCAAGGACAGCTTCTATATTTATGAGAGCTCTAGTAAAGAATATAAATGTGTAATAGACGTATAAGTGTAATTAAATATCCAGTTATTACAGATACAGTAATTACCTCATTATACTCCTTGAAATCCATCTTTACTTATTACTTTTTTCCAGAAAACTTAAAAAAACCTTCCAAAAGGGTGCCTTGTTTGCATACTGAGACTTCTGCTTTTCGTGGTGGCCAATATTCTCCTATGGTTCCCTTTGTTCCCTCTTCTGTTGCAGTCACCGTCTCTAGCCTCATACTCTGTCCAGCCTTTGAAGCAGACACTGCTGTTTGATAGTATTGTTTTATAACAATGATGCATCAATGGAGCTCCTAATTCCAGAAACAGATCAATCTTTGGGTCTATGTGTCAGTTGACAGATGGGGACTTCCATCTCTCGTTCCCCCTTAGAATCCATTTGTCTCATTTCCATCCTTCTTCTACTCAGTCAACCTTACGGTAACAGAATTTGCAGTCAGCTCTGCTATCAGTATTCCATCAAGTATTATCTTAGGCAAAAATACTGCCCAGATCAAGTTATATATAAAGGTGTGTTTTTAATATAGCCATTCTTTTAAATAGGAGTCTATTTACTAAAAGTACTGTCAAAAAGAAAGGCTTTCTCATGTAACAGCTCTCCTGTTGCACTGTTGGATGTTCTCCATTGGCATTAAAATAGCCAGCAGACCCCAGACAGGAGCAGCCACACCTGGAACAACATTGCTCCCTGTCTGATCCAGCTGAGAGCTCATGAAAAACCTGAGCATTATCACTGGCTTAGAAGAGTTAGAAAGATTTTTTAAGTTCATCTTTGGCCATCATAATCACAGTCCCACTTCTGCAATGAGGTATACAGGCTTGTGGACTTCTGCAAGTACTTGCCCAGGCTGATCCACTGGTAGGAAAAGAGCCTCATACAATATTCATTTACTTATTTGTCTGTGACTTCATGCACATTATTAAGAGATGCGTGGCCCTCCAGCAAAATCTTCACAACAAAATTAAGAAACACAGCCAGTCAGCATGTCAAAGTCATAAGAGATTAAATATTCTAAGTGCAGAAGCACAAGGGTAAATTATTATTGTTACCTCCCGACCCCCAGAGCTGCACACAGTGCTGGATTTAAACAATAAAAATAATGAGATTTTTAGATTCCATTTATTTTGAAACAACAACTGGCAGCTTGAAAGAAGAAAACATGTTTTGGCAAATAACGGTGACATTGACATTTTTAGGAAAGACTAGCTATACAGTGGCTTGTCACCGGGCATATCTGAAGAATCACTGCTGCCTCTGATGTATGATGTTTTTCACAGGGACAGTGTCATGTGTGAGTAATACGGAACATTTAGTGCAGTTTGTATCTGCCTTTATAAGAGACTTGCAGAATATTTAAATAGAAACCAAACCACTTCTAGCATTAAAGTCTTCAATTTATTTTTTAAAAATATCACCCTAAAAAAAAAAAAAAAAAAAACTGATTTATGGTAACATTCCATCCTGAAAAATATGCTAGTGAGAAGTCTTAACAGATGGATGTACGATGATAAAAACCAAACTCATCTACTTGAATTAAATTTTCAAATAATTCCAGTAAAGGACAAAGTCTCATTTAACACATTGATGAGTTTTGTTGTTGTTGTTTTGTTTTTAAACACATTTAAAATGATTCAGTCAGTAGGAAAAGAACATTTAAGACTCTATTGGCCTATGAAAATGCTTAAATAATTATTAAGCTGTTTCCTGTTCTGGACCACACAACTTCTCTAGTTTTCAGTTTCTCCATCTGAAAATTAGGGACAGCTTGCCATAAAGGAAGTGGCAGACTTTGCTTTTTTTAATCTTTATCTCAATTTATTCAGAGCTCATACACAGTTTAAAAACAAATAAAAGTCCAAACCCAGGAAAATTTGGGAAACCATCAGATTTGTTACAGGCATCAAAAGGGCAACATGGTCAGGAGAGCTGGAAGTAGACAGAGACACGTACACGTAACGTGCATGGATCCTCAGAACCCTTTTAGCTGTAGATGCTGGGAAGAAATTCTCTATTATTCATTAATCCTATGGAGAGCAGATATATCAAGTATTTTTTCCTCTTAATTAATCTTTCTCTGAGCTATGAAGTTGAAGAGCTTAATTTATTTGTATATTTAATTATTTTAAATGAAATTTATTTCACACCAGACCCATACAGTGACTGTAGGAACTTGTAGTTTCTTTGCAGTGAAGCTGCAGCCTCAAAGCCTCTGGCCAAGCTCACAAGCATTTCAGACTGCATGTGTCTTTAGTCACTGCACTGTGATATATAACTGTAGACACAGAACACTTGCTGCTTTTTATACTAAATGCAAGGAGATATTTTGTGTCTGTGGTTTGATGTTCCCAAATACAGACATTGACACCAGCCATGAAGAACAGATCACATTCTGCCTGTATAAAGGAAACATGAAACGGAAAGGATCAAGTCTGTAATTTCCTTTATGCTATTTATTATTAACATGCAATTGGATACGTAGGCTATGATGTATCAGTTCAAAAAAATTCACGACATTAAATCTCTTTCTGTCCATTGAGCTGCTTTTGATTTACATAAACCAACGATCAGCAAGCAGTGAGTAGGCTGCCCAGCGCTGAGAAAAGCTTTGGTTGGTGCTGGTTATTCCCTTCCATCCCTCAGGCACACAACCCCCTGGGAGGACATGCCTTTACGGAGCTTAGCATTGACCTACATCAGCCTAAAATATAGGGCGTTCAGCTGCTGCTTAATGGGGACACCATTGCACGGAGCAAACATTACTGCTTGTTAGCGTGCTCTGTTCAATACAATTAGTAGGGTACCCTGCCAGAGTACATAACAAAAGATAACTAAGGTGACAGACAAAGGTTACTTAATTTCTGACAAAAGATGAGGGGAATTCTCTTGAAACAGTAATTGTCTGTCACAGGAAATACTGTATCTTCTTGAACATAGGGAAGAAGAAACCATACCATGACTTGGATTAGGGGAAGAAGGTAGACGTGGGCAGGTTGATGCAGAAGGATCTAATGAATTTATCAATAGAACCTAGGGCAGATTGGACAGAAAACAAAGGACTAAAGCAAGAGAGTAAAACCCTCAAATTAGACGGATGTGTCTGTAGCTAAAATAACTGAGGTTGTTTTCCTCCTAGGTCTGAAGAACTTCTGTGGTCAGTACATGGATTGGGAACCTAGAGCAAAGAAAGGCCGCAGAGGGTTTGGCATGGATTGCTTCCCCATGAGAGCCAAAAAAGTGACAAAATGGCAAGGGAAGAATAAAGTATTTCCAGGGGTGATAACATTCGCTACCCTATGAAATCAATCTTCAAGTAATGTATCTTCTTAAAGGTCCAGAACCCAATACAAACATAATTATCATTGTCACATGGCTAATTGGAGGTAAACAAGTTAATCGCCTGTTCAGGCAACTGTTCTGCAAGTTTGGGTCAAGGAAATAATATTTAGGAAACTCTGAGAATGGGCACACCTACTACAAAGGTATCATTTCAAGCACAAATGGGGTTTAGAACTGAGATTAGAAAATAAAGTGCAAATTTGTAAATTAATCTGGTAGTAGGAGCCAGAAGTAACATTCACAGAACAGCTTTAACTAGTCACAGGCATAACTACTGATTACTGTCAAATTCATTCTGTTGATTAATTTTTCAGTCTGTATCTAAGAATCCCTTCTTTCCCCTGTGGCACAAGCCCAAACAGTTTTGTTCTCAGTGCTCAAATGGAGAGTTTATCTAGTATGGCACCCTGACCTCAACTGGGACAGCGAGATGCTCCCATCTGACGCACAACACACAGACAAGATAAATAATAATGGGCAGCAGCGATAAGAATAGTACATCTTTATAACATTCACTCCGTATGACACAAATGAATACATCAGATTACCCTTAAAATAGCCCACTCTAAAATTAGGTAAGTGAATAGTGCCATGTAACACTGCAATACTAATGCAATTGAAAGAGCTGGATATAAAGACCAGATTTAGCACTGAGTAAACCCTCTGCCTTGAAAATGTAAATTCATGTAATTGCCACTAATTGTGTGCAGCATCAGTGTAAATTTAAATATGAAAACTGAACAAGCAGTACTGAGTCTGACTTTCCTCAGGTAAAAACTTCATTTTAGTGAAAATTTTAGTGAGCCCATGCTCTTGTACACCCACCTAGCTTTCTAAAGCATGCTGCAGGCAACTGCGAGGATGATATGAAGGCAAACAAATCCCAAAGTCATCTCAAATAAATCACAGTTCCTGCGGCACACACAACAGTTCTGAGCAACGCCTTCTGTCACCTTGCTCCTCACTCACACAGTGGCTGGACTTGCAGCACAGAGGACAACTAAAAAGAAAGGTAATTTTTTACATGCGTCTGACAAGAGCATCTGTGCAGAGTGTGTTCACATCAGGGTTTTCAGGAATGATGTGAGTAACCGAACCGTGGACTTCCAGGGATTACAGCAGTCTAAAAGTACTTAACTTGGAGCAGTAACAGACTCTCATTCCTGTGGGCACAACCGGGCTGTTGTGTTGCCAGTTGCCAATTAGGAAGTGCCCAGTCCTCTGGCCAACAGACTGAGCAGCATCCATTGATGCATACATGGCCCCTGGCTGCTGAAGATGAAAGTCAGGTTCTACAAATGTGGTCCACAAAAGCTTCACAGCTTTGCAAGCAGAGAGAACACAGGCATGCAGAGCAGAGAAAAAAAAAAAAAAAAAAAAAAAAACCCACCCAAAGCCTTGTTTCCAAGTCTTTGCAGTAATAAGATAAATCCAAATAAAACGGCACAAGTCAAATGTCATCCAGAAAGTGTTTTTTTTTTTTTTTTTTTTTTTTTTTTTTTTTTTTTTTTTTTTT
>CM021745.1:12136416-12153833 GCA_011075105.1 Heteronetta atricapilla | reverse complement strand
AAAAAAAAAAAAAAAAAAAAAAAAAAAAAAAAAAAAAAAAAAAAACACTTTCTGGATGACATTTGACTTGTGCCGTTTTATTTGGATTTATCTTATTACTGCAAAGACTTGGAAACAAGGCTTTGGGTGGGTTTTTTTTTTTTTTTGTTTTTTTGTTTTGTTTTTTTGTCTCTCTATGTGTTTCCTTTGTGATTTTTACAGGAAGAAATCATTTCATTTATCCACAATCACAGACAGCTTGTTTGAGAAAGGAGGTCTTGGTTGACTCCAGCACTCGCAAACATAAATCAATAGATAGACAAATAGATTGTAAAGAGCCTTAGCTCCACCTATAAGGCCTTACTGCTTTGCAACTCTTGCAACATCACCTATGGGTCAGAAGAAAAGGCAGCATGCTGTTAATATGCCACCTGCTTCTACCAGTATATCCTAACCCATGGAGAGCAGTGTACCATTGAAATAAAGCCTGAGGTACAATGCCATATCAGCATTAAATCCCAGCCTGACAACTAGCAGTGCTATTGAATGACACCCAAAGGCAGGGGTCCACCTTGGGAAGCCTCCTCACCAAAGAAAGTGTTCAAGTCCCATTGCTGTAGTGTAAGTCAGCCTTAACGTGCAGTGAGTTTAAACCAGCAAGAGTAACTTTTATCTACTTTGTCCTTTGATAGCTCTGTCCAAGTTGGGGTACATTGCAGGAAATCTGATACTGTCTTAAAATGGCAACAGAAGTATCTGAATGTCTTTTTATCAACTCCTCATAATCACAGTAAATCCTGTAGTAGACAATTCAGCACTATAAAAATTCTTACCTTAATGGAAATTTGGGGTTTCTAGGGTGCAGAGAAGAGGAAAGAAAGACCTATTTGTTTTCAGGAGTTAAAATCTATATCTTATAGCCAACAAGGCACTAAACACTGCCACAGTGGATGCAATTTTGTATGTGGGAGGAAAATCGCGTATTCTTTTGGGAATATATTGTCACAAGCCAGCTGCTTATACAGGATTAGAAAGGGGAATTAGAAAATGCACAACCCAATTAAAAAGTAATGTTTTGTTTGTTTCTTGCAGTTCTATTGCTCTTTCATACTAATTTCTTCTCTTTTTCATTTTTACTTAATTTAATATTAATATTGATATTCACAAATAAATCCCAATGTTCATGTCTTTTTAAAATGTCTCTTGCATTGGTTTTCACACCATGGTCTAATCCTGCAGTTGTAAATGGAGGTATGGCAGCTTCCAACAGCTCAGGACATAGCGCAAGCATTCCTCTGCTGACATCCGTGGGAGAAAGACAATCTCCAGACACCGTGAACTTCCCATATCATCATACCAAAATGTCAAGGTGCTCCAGCCTTTCAAGCAAGACAACCAAAGGAATCTATTTCCTTTTCACACAGATTTAAAGAAAAGTTGAAAGGAGGATCTTGCTGGAGGCAAGACAAAATAAGAATTTTGTCCTACTGTGTTCTTCTGATAGCACAGGTTGGGAATAGAATTGGCATAAACAGAAAAACCACTACAGTAACTCTACCACCATCTAGAATGGAACATCAAAATAACAAAAAAAGTAGCAGTTGGCATGCTAAAGCAGCACTGAAATTCCAGGCAACCAGCAGTAAAATTGTCTGCAAGAATCAATGCAAACATTACAAAACACTGATCCCAGATTTACTAGATTTGAGGGAAAATTCCCATTTGCCAAAGTCAAAAACAGAACAAAACCATATTGCATGACTTCAGGCAACCCTGGGGTTCTTTAAATTTCCTATTGCTCTTAGAAATAAGAACTGTTGTGAAGATGCAAAGTCCCAACTCTTCCTTGTTGAAAACAAAAAAGAAATATAGTTATTAGGTTCCTTTAAAAGCTGTGATTTTTTTTTTTCAGCCAAAAAAGACTGTGGCACTCAATTTATTCTTACTTTCATGAAGCATCTTACATGATTAGATGAGAAATATAAACTTTCTGAACCAACTTGAAAGAAAAGATTAACAATCAGAAAGGAAGAAATGGTGTGGGGGTGGGAAGTAGTGTGTGTGTGTGTGTGTGTGTGTTTAGGACTCCAAAACTAACATCTTGCAGTTCCAATAAATCTCCTTAGTCTTCAGATGAATGTGCCCTATGGTCACTACCTGTGATACTCTGAATAGTTTCAATTCCAATAACTTTTCATTTGGGGAAGCCAGACTTGTAAAGAACAAGGACTCATTTAACATTTGTGTGCTTGGCAAGATTTTTTTTGTACTTTTTTGTTTTTATTTTATTTTATTTTATTTTGTTGTTGTTACTGTTGTTAATTTCTGTTCAACCTCCCCCAGCTAACAGAGCTGTACTCTGGCTGGGCTACATGCCTCCGCAAAAGGGTTCTTGGCGTGCTGGAGATCTACAGCATCCTGAAAAGCAATTTGGTGAACTTATGGAGTGTGATGCATTTGAATGTTAGACTGCAGAATTCCCTTCATCTTTCAGATTATTCTTGTTTTATGTTTCAAGTCAAGAAAGCCAAGGAAACTTAATTCTCCTTTGATTAATAGCAGCTGTGGATTGCTTACCTGATTTGGGGCAGATTCAATCATTTCCTCACTGAAAGCAAACTAAGTTTTTCTTAAGGTTTGCACTTAGAATAATGGTTGTCTGCATTTTATAGTATTATGCCACTATATTTTATTAGAAAGTATTAGTCAACCCTTATTTCCTGGAAGCTCACCAGTGGTGGGCTCATATGTTGTCAGAACAGAGCAATGACTCAAGAGCAGTCTGTGCTAAAGACACATGGGGGCAAGGGGCTAACCTATGAGCTGATTTCATTCATTGAAAAATGTAATTTAGACACTCCAAACTGGGCCAAAAGCACCTACTGCATTTGTATTTTCTTTTTTTTCTTCTTCTTCTTCTTCTTTTTAAAATAAACTTTACATGGGTTAAAGTACCTTGTTTCAACACGTTCACATCTTTCCACTCCTGGTTTTATATTTTTGAATGACAGCCAGATATGGAGTTCACCCAATTCTGATGCTAAAAAAAAACCTTTCAATTTCTTTTCATTTCTGTTGAAAAGCCTAAACAATTAATTTGGAGTCTGGATATTTATCTTCCCCAGTGTTTCCACTTGTTCAACAACAACAAATCAATTATTTTTATACCTCTAATTTCCCTACTAAAGTTTTCCCTTTTTAAATTTAATAGGAACCAGCACACTCCAAAATAACCCACTCTGATGTGGAGCTTAGTGAGAAAGATGCTCAGTTCACTCAGTTCATATAAATCAATACATCTTTACTGAGGGACATGAAGCTGTATGCTTTCTTGCCAGGCCAGGAACTGACCCATTTTTATCAACTCATTTGGGAAATGACTTTTTTGTTTGCTCATGTGTTTCATTACTCAGAAATATCTAGAAAAAAATGTAATTATGGAGAATATAAATCGACCATTTCCCTTAAAAACTGCACTGAAATGCTCAAAGTATTAGAAGATAGGGACATCATGTTATACAAAAATAGGAAACCTTGACAAAAGAGTAATGCTTTGAAAAGATAAAGGGAAGATCAATATGTTCCATCTTTATAGACTCTCATCTTGTATCCTCCTGTAGTCTCAAGTCAAAGCCTACTTTTGTCTGTAGTCTAACAAAGGGTATCGGTGTTACGAAATGTACAGTAGCTCCTTCTTTATGCTCCCTGATAACTTGTCATTTATAATCAGTCTGAAATTCAAAACAGCTTTTTCTTTACCTGCCTGACTCCCGTTGCAGAACAGCTCACAACTAGCCGCAGTATGCTTCCTTGTTTCCCTGCATTTAAAAGGTTGTTTCCTTTGTGTGGTTCCTGCTTGTGAGGCTGTCTAAATTCGCTGCCAACAATGGCCAGAGCAGAGTGCTGGGTGAAGAATAAATCCCTTTAGCTGATGTAAGAGGTACTGCCATAATTCACTCTACAGTCAGCTTAAAGCTATGTTACACACTGAACAGAAAAATCCACCCAAAACCTCAGGTGAGGATGTGGTCAGTCAGTCCCCATTCACTGCTAATATGAGGCAAACGTTTACCCTAGCTGAAGATCTGGCCTTCACTCTTCTATTGCATAAGCCATAGTTTCTTCCTTGTAAAATAGGGATTTTGTGTTCAAAGCAAACAAGACAAGGTAGCAAAACAATCAGTTAAGTCAGTCCCTCACTAAGAGGCAAAGGTGCAGAAGGAAACTCCCTACAGAACATTGACCTCCCCCAGTTCTGCATGCTGGGCTAAGGGGCTCAGGGAAGATGGAGGTTTTCAAATGAGACCTCCTAATTTGGGGTCCTGACCTGCTGCCCCCCCAGTGGAGACATCGCAAGATGTGCTGTGCAGAAGGCACCGAGCTCTCACAGCTCTGCCAATGCAAAGGGAGGGCTGGCACATCTGCACTGAGGACGTGCTGTCTCACAATAACCAGCTGAAAACTGAGGCATCCAAACACAGCGGTCGTGCCTGGAGATTCAGCTTAGTGGCCTATTTTGTGTTGCTACTGAAAGTTATGGAAGGGAAATGTAAAACAGGACTCTCAGGGCAAGTGCAAACCACAACTGCATAACAATTTAAGAACAAAGCTTGTTAACTGTCTCAGAAGTACCTAGATGTGACAGCAATTATGTGTATTTAAGGAGACACTGCTTTCTTCCTTCTTCACCCAATTATCTGTATTTAAGATGTGCTTCTTTACAACAAGTCATGCAAGACGGAAAATGAAGTACAAAATCCCACTTGCTTCTTCCAGGATGACTTAAAATAGCTTCTCTGGAAATGCGGAGTCCCTGTGATATTCCTTGGTGCCTCATTCAAGAAAGCTTTATGGAGTCCTTCCGTGGCAGGTACACTGTACCACCGTCATTTCTGCCTCTATTTTGTAGCAAGGTTTTCATCTCCAGTTGAACAGCTTTAGTGTTCAACCCTATTTCAAATATTTCTGAAGTTAACTTATAAAGAAAAAAAGGGCTTGGTCATTTGGTGCAGCAGTCTGGGAAGCAACATCTCTCTAGAAGGTCATGGTAAGGCAGCTTGCTGGAGAACCAGTGTGCTGTCCCTCACTGGCTCCACAAACAAATCACTAAAAAAAAAAAAAAAGAAAGGATTTCTCTAAAAAATCAGACTAACATTTATTTTTACTACACGTGACAACCTTTTGGTTAATTAACAGTTAGATAAGTAGCAGACTGAACATTGCACAAAATAAGAAGTGTGGTAGCAAAGGGTGCCAAGGACTTATGAATACATTATTTGTCTCCTGAAACAGCTGAAAATACAGGAATTCACAATATTGGACAACAGAATGTAATTCAATCAAAAAAAAAATCATTGAAAAGGTACTTGACACTTCTACACTTCTAGGGAAAATAAATCTAACTTTTATACAGAATAGACAAAGTAATTTTGAATTTAATTTCAACATTCAGTGTTTATCAAAGCTTCTTCCTTGATTGTATTTGGAGAGAGAGGAGATTAAGGAGGATGTGAAATTTGCATAGAAGTTCTTGTTTTGTTTGTGAGCCTGCAAACCCGTAATTGCAACATCTGGGATTGCCAGGAATCAGGAAATTCTCTTCCATACTGGTTCTGATTACAAAAATCACAGCACTTTCCATCCATACAGAAGCCCACAAAAACATAAGGTAGGTTTTTCTAATTCGAAAAATCAGTCAAAGCTTTCTCTTGCTTGCTTCCATGAGCCCGATCTAAGGAAAGCAGTGTGCCTACACCACCCAGAAGGCAGATGTTGAGCCTGGAGCAGCACCAGGACTCTAGTATTGTTCCTTTAGCAGAGGCTGTAAATCAGACACTTGCTTTATCCTGACATAATTGCATTCATTATGTGCATTATAGCAGATAAAGAAGTAGCCAGCAGGATAACAGAGTAAATGATGCCCATAACCAGCCTTCAACTTGCAAGCACAAAAAATAAAAATAATAATAATAAAAAAAAGCACCTTTGGAAACTCAAAAATCCACCAGATTAAAGTCTGAGTTCTTGATAAGGGAGCAGATGAATACTTGGAGGAAATGCTAAAAAGACAAAATCCTTTTGCCGCAGACAATGAACTGCTATGAGGACTGAAACCCATTTCTTATCTTCCAGTGAGTTTTTTGTCTGGATGTTATTAGCACAGCATTCCTCTGATCATTTGTAAATGTCATTTATAAATTCTTGCACAATTGTTCTCTGCAGAGTAGATTACAGGGTCCAGTCTCCCTTCTTTCAGCTTGCAGACCATGCTCTGTGTTTAATAAGGATGTTGCATATTGTGTTTTTTTTTTTCCCCATGTATGCTTCAGTAACTGTGACCCAAGCTGCAGAATAACAAACCAGATTGTCCACCCAATAAATTGATGAACGTGTGATACGTGAAACGCAGGGCATCATGCTCCCAGTTTGAATACTTGAGCTCATTTTCCTACAGAGATTTCTCCGAGTCACCACTGATTCTGCCTGGATCAGAAAAGTACACTGATCCCAGAGAGAACCAGCTACACAAACTCCCAATGCCAGCACTCTCCTGACACACACAGGGATATCTGGCCTTATGAACAACCACAGCTGTTTATATAGACCAGATTCTCATCTGTGTTCAGTCTCCTTGCAGAAGTAATAAGGCAGACCTAAAGGGAAGTTTGGTTTTGCTACAATGCCAAGAACTGCCCAGTTCTTGACCCAAATGCTACCTTCAGACAGCCCTAAAATTCACACCAGTAACATTCATTAAAGGAGGACAGCTCATGGCTTCCCCCCATTCCCACGGAAACAAAGAGCGAATGCTGCCCATCACTGTGTCTGAACGGCAACCAAATGGGATAAGGAAGACAATGGACATGGCAAATAAAGCTCTTGTGGTGCCACACTGAGGACAGGACTGTGCTGCCTTCACTTGCTGCATGCATCTAGATATCTAAAGCATGGTTTAAACACTAGGTGAATTCTACATCAGCAATTTATATGGGGTTAATACATGTTTGTTGAACTTTAAAATTCCAATAAGCATGCATTGGATGTACCTGAGAAATTCAGAATGAGAAATAATTCAGTGCTATAACATTTATTGGCACATAAAGACTGGACCACAAAGGCTGATGTTGCATGCTTACTTCTACTTGCAGCTGTACAGTGCACTTGTTTCTAGATATTTTAGAGGACAATGACAAATTCTGAAACAATGTTAGCTTTTTATTAATTTCTAAAGAGGAAACAGAACTCCCTGTTGAATTAATTAATTTCCTTCAATTCACACAACACATCTCCTTCTTCAGAGCTTGTGATCAAAGAAAGGATGTCTTAAATACTGTCAGATATGCTTTACATTTTGCAGCGTGCTATCTGCTAGCTTGGTTTCCACCTCTCTAATGAATCTTTCATTTTGTAATCACATCACACAAGGACTACAATAAACACTACACAGGAATAAAGGAAAAAGAGGACTGAGTCCAATGTAGAAATCAAATAAAAACTAGTTGCTACCTTATTATTACCAGTCTGGAGTTGAAACAGCAGAAAATCTCCTAAGAACTATCACTCGCAGCCTCCTCAGAACACAGCAGTGAACAAACACTTCTAGTATTGGCACCAGTACCATTTTTTCCAAAGGAATCCAGAGGCAATTGAGGAAGCAGGTAGTTCTTGAACGCTACATGCACTGTCCTTGTCCTGCACTTGGTAGGTGATGTTTGGGTCCCTTTCCATGCTGCAGTAAGAAGAGATCCAAGACAGGCGGGTGGCTGCTCCCCCAGC
The DNA here is from genome assembly GCA_011075105.1 of Heteronetta atricapilla. Lineage (NCBI taxonomy): Eukaryota > Metazoa > Chordata > Aves > Anseriformes > Anatidae > Heteronetta > Heteronetta atricapilla. Next base: position 12,146,078 of record CM021745.1, on the reverse strand, counting down.
ATGCTCCAACGGCGTGGACCTGGTGGAACTTGAGAGTCAATAAGACTACACTCACCGCACAGCTGACTCCAGCCCAATGCAGGGAATTACGCCATGTTTGCCAAAATATCAATGTGTGTTATGCTTCAGCATTAACTAAAAACATTTCTTAATCTATTGCCTAATCCAAACAAACAAAATTAGTGTAATTGGAGAGCTGTGTTTACGAATACAAAGCATAAAGAGAGGCAACACATATTGTCTTGTTGTCATTCCTATCAGGCAGCAGCATTCAGTTAGTTCTGCTCCTTGCAGGCTGAGCATACTGGTATAATGGATGGCAACATTTATCATAACAGCAGTGCAAAAGCATCAATTGCTTGATGAATTTATTAGTTCCTACCCAGAAGTGAAGCTATGATTGGACCACTTTATAAATATCAAGCTGATGTAGACCTGGTCTGTCACTGTTGATTGTACTTAAATGGGTGGGGGGAAAAAGGAAAAAAAAAAAAGACCATGATTGAGAGGCTGGAGGTTGAGTGAAGAGACAAACCTTTCTGATTAGAGGAAAACAACCATTATTTTACCTATTATTAAAAAAAAATCTAACACACTTAATACATCCTGGATCAACAGCTGCAATAGTAACTGCTGCATAGTTTAGTCCTTTCTTTCACCTTTTTTTTTCTTTCTTTTTTTTTTTTTTTTCTTCTTACAAAGCCACAATACTCCTGGAGGTAGAGAGCTTTAAAGAAAGCATCAATCTCCCAAACCAACATGACAAGGCCCCTGGGCTTAGCAAAGCAAAAACACGAACCATATCAAATTCCTATTTTGTGAACTACTTGTCTTGCATAGAGAAATGTGGGGCCATATTCTCTTCACCATGGCATTCTGCAGTTGTTCAAACCTGTGCTATTTTTCCTGGGTAGATTCTGCACTTTTTGTGCAGAAATGGAAGTAAACCCAATGGGAAACAGGTCCAATGTCTCTAAATTTGGTAGGTTTCCAGACTCACTCTAGCTCTCAACAGGTCTAAAAATCATTGCTTGAGATGGAAATGATCTGTGGCACTCAGTATGCATGCTAATAAAGTATGGATGTTCTTCAAATATTTGTACCTAAGGAGAAAAAAACAAATAAAATCCCTAGTTAGTTGCTTCCACTGCCCTCTGAGAAGAGCAGAGTGCAGCAGCAGCAGCAGATGCAAGTTTTGAACCCCTAGTCACTTTCTGGAGCAGGCTCTATCCGGCAGACACCAGAGCCAGCAGTTTCATCATAGCAATTCATAGACTGACTGAGAAACAACACAGAAGCCATTATGGGCTGCGGTGAGGTGAAGAGTTCATCCTTAAAAAGATCTTAAAGCCTCATAACTCACAAGATGACATAATATCATAAACCAGACTTTAAGAAACCCCAGTGTAGTCAGGCCTCATACAACCACGCTCCACAGTTTACAACTCCATAGGTAAGACTTCTAAGCTAGTGCTCCAAAACTGCTGAGCACAACCACCTGCCTTTGAGCTGTTTGCTTAGCCAGTGGTTTTATGAAGGCGGAGCAGAAATGACAGAGGGAGAAAACACACACCCATGATAGTGCATAAATATATAGATGAAGGAAATCAGCTTAATGTAACGTTTACAAAAATAAAACAACTTTGTACTCAAGGTGTAACATGGAAAAGCGTTTAGGGTCCCAGCTCCTTCAGCTTGGACTGCGAGCTGTGACTCTTCCATATGGCATTGGTATAGTCAGATGCTCACAGCCAAAGGCATTGAATTGGCAATGCTCCCCATCCCTGCCAAGCCCCCCACTGACTCCTGATGCATCCAGCTGGGGACATTAGACACCCCGTGGACAACTGGACGGCAGCAGCAAGAGCTGCTTGGGGCACAGCTGCTCAGCCCTGCTGAGGGATGAACGGGGAAATGGATGGCTCTCATGCATGAAACTCCTGTTTTCAGGGCAGCTAATGGAATATATTAACATTGCCTTTAAATGGTAAAAATTATTAAAATAGAAGCTTATTGTAGAAGCAGACAATTAGCATTTTCTACTACCTGGAGAGATACATTATAGACTTTTTAATATGCTTGGCAGCTGAACTGACTGGCTTTCCTTCAGGGGCTTTGGTGGTGCCACACAATGCAGGTCTCAAATGTGAGCTCCCAGAACACACAAGGACACTTGCTTTCCTTGTCAGCAACTAGGTGAACAACTCAGGGAAGATTTTTTGTTACTCTTTCAAATAACAGCTTTTGTGCTCAAAGGTATCACCTTTTGAGGCACAAGTCACAGTACTTGGACGAGGAATTGCAAACTTGTCTTGCAATAGACAAGGCCTAAGGGCACACCACTGTTCATCCCAAGGAGCACGGGGTGGTGAGCACACACAGTCAGCAAGGTTAAATAGAACAGGTAGGGCAGACAGTGTAACAACAGTGACTGGATCAGGCCCTGGACAGAAATAACTGGGCTTTCTGAAGCACGTACTGGCATCAAGAGCACAGAAGTCACCACATTTATTTGGTTCTTACACTCATTAATGACTCAGGAGCTTTAGAAAATTCCTGCTGAAACCTTTTAAATTCCTTCCCTAAATAAGCTGCATCTACCTGCAGAGAGCCATATACAAGGCACTTTGTTAGAGAGCTGGTACAGTCTGCAAAGGTGAAAGGGAACAGGCATGCCACCTCCTGAGTGTCTGCAGGGCCAGACTCGTTATAAGCTAAAGGCTGTTTTTAGGAGTGGGGCTTGTTCTGTGCTCTATGCAGCACTTCAAACTCATCGTCAGTGTCACGCAAACAAAGAGCAATAAAATAATCATTGTAATAAAAGGCTATTCTATCTTATTAAACTGTGCCTGGAAAATTGCAGCAGAGCTTGCTTCTGATAAAAGTGCTGGGAGGCCTGAAAAAAGGGTAGATTAGACAGATTTCCAGCAGAAGGAAATAACCCAGCAAATCCTGCTGTATCCAATTTCTAACTTCACACACCCTATGGAAAATTGGACGGCAGCAGCAAGAGCGGCTTGTGGCACAGTTTCCACCCTGCTCATCTGCAGAGCGCATGAAATGAGTGAGTCAACAACGACTAGTCCAACAGCCCAGCAAGGGAGCAGGGTGGCTATTAATGCAGAAGAAAAGCCTCCAAAAGTAGGGGTAAGCAGTTTTCACCATCCTCATTGCCGTTCAGTGAAAGGCACAGCTGCACCTTTCTCTGAGTTAAAAATTATTTCAAATGCCTGCAGAATGGCTTTTACAGCAGTACACATCCCATCCTCTCCCTGCTATTCTGTTCTACAGAGCACTGGGACATGATGCTTTCCCTTTAGCACTATCCTCTTGGCTGGAATATGCCTCCAGGTAATATCACTGCTTACAGGCAGCCCACCACTGCCTCAACCTCAGTCAGGTCCTTCAGACTGAGGCTGTATTCCTGGTGCCAAAGAGGCGATCAGTCTCTCTGCAGCTGAAGCTGGGACTTGCAAAAGAATTTAAAGTCTCTGGAAAATGCCTTGGTAGATGTGCCAAGGTAGCCCCTCCTCGCCCGTGGCAAGAAGAGTCAGATGAAGCTGGGCTCTGCTGGGAGTGCCCCAACTGCAAAAATGCTTTGAACGGATGGGGAAACTGAGCCCAGGATGAGAAGATCATAGAGCAGGCTTCAGCAATTCCCATTTTAACATGAAGCTCTGTTTTCCTCCAAACTCTGGGAAGGAAGGTGAAAGGGAGCCTCTAGTGACTTTCAAAATGCAGAGGCGTTCAACTGAAAGGAACAAATTTCTATCAAAACAATTGCTTTTCTTTCAGTATAAGTAAAGCAAGCTTAGCTCCAATAAATACATAAATAAATCACAGTAGTGAGAAATTGTTCCCCCTATATTAAGAGCAACGTTACCACAATCTTTGCTTTTCTTCCATTTTGCATCAGAGTTTAATGACAGGAAGGTGACAGCCTTTCTGAGCAGTTACTGCTCTTTCTGTGGCAGGTGACGGAAACAGAGTTAACACCTTCATGGAAGTCTGAGCAGCTCTTCAAGCCCCAAAGGCAGTTGATCTTGAAGGGAGTTTCAGGGATCTGGGAGCTGAGATAGACGTACAGATGGCTGGCTGGCTGGTCATGCACAACGCAAAGGCTGTGGAGCCAGATGGCTGATGTTAGGAAGAGCAGGAGAGATCAGCTTGATTGAACTTGCTGGCATCATTTACGGTCATTTCAGGTCAGGCACGAGGGCACCAACGAGCATTGCTCTGAGCTCTTCCATCATATAGTCTGCACATAGTCTTGCTCAGAAAACAAAATCACATTCATCACGGTTTGCAAAAACTCCTCAACACCATCAAAGCAAATCCTTCATTACTATCCAAATATCCTTTTTGGAGATATTTTATTGCAGCTTTAGCAGTTAAATATTATTTAATGACTCCAGAAGTGTGCTGCAAAAGCCTAGATAACTAACAGAAATTCCTCTGCAAACTGTTAACTGCAGAAATACCTCTTAGGTATGCCCTGGGCTCCAGGAAGATTACTTGTGAGTGAGGCTGGGATGTACGGCTCAGGCCGGTGTCAAACCACACAAGAAAAGAACAACCCTCAGTCGCACCACACCTCCTTAGCCTGGGTCTGCAGAGCAGGATTAGAGCAAGCATGGCATAAGCTGCTCCTTCCCCTGCACAGGATGGATCTTTCCTGGTAAAGCACACTACTGAAAACCTTACAAGGACAAATATAGTTCAGCTGTTTTTTTTTTTTTCATTATCTTTCCACTCGTTTTCCCTCTCTGCCATCTTCTCATGGATCTCCTTTCCCTTGGTCCCTCCTTCACAGATGAAGAAGATGAGAGTGAGCCACCCAGCAGAGACAAAGGGGAGCGCTGCTTTAAGGCCAGCAGCAGGACAGAGCTGTTGTGCTGTCACTGAGGAGCATTAGCTTGGGTACAAGGACACGGTGCGGCCATGACAGCACTCATCCCTGCGGCAATGAGCTCCCCAGGGCTCATCTTGCTTTTCTGTGGAGCTCTGCATCCTACCTGGGACTCCAGGCTGAAGAACGTGGACCACAATCGGGAGTGACTTTAAAACCAGACTGAAGATGCTCTGGAGAAAATCTGCAGGTAATGCAAATGAGCACCAACGTCAAGGCAGATTTACAACAGCTAAGGAGTTTGCTTTCTCCCTGGCCCATCTTGCAAGAATAAAGCCTTTTCTTTGCTCTGTCATGAGACACTAGCAGGGCTCACAGGGCTCTGCCTCCAAGTCCTTCCAGAGCCAGGCCTGCCTCCTGAAGACTGCAGCAGTCTCACCCAGGATGTTTGGTCTTTTAATTCAATTCCCTTAAACCAACAGCACTGTCTAGGCACTTCTCCCTTCCATTCTGATTAGCAGACCAAATATGTTCTACATGAACTGCATAATTATATCAGCAAATCCATTTTCTTCAGCAGTTTTTTTTCCAGTTTTCCAAACTGTAGGGCTTTTTCCCCTGCAGAACTCCCCAAAGAGATGCCACAAAGCAATGCAATCATGCAAAAAGATTTATGACAGTCATTTGTATACATGAGTATGCTCACAGACATTTGAGTTCCCTCTTCTGTCTTCTCATTTTATTTAGTGTGAAAGCGCAAGCTGTTCCCAAGTCACATTTATGCATTTTTCATAAATCAGATATGCTACTGATATCATTTTAGAGATGGACATGAGGGCTTTTTTGTGTGTTTTCTTTTTCCAGGGTCCCAGCATATTTCATGTGTTGCCTGCAGCCGTTAGCAAGCATCACATTTAACACAAAGTGACACTCACCTCATGATTAATTGTGACCTGGACTGAGCCTCTGCTCAGTGCCCCGTGTAAGACCTGGCACTAACTGAGGTGCCCGGGGAAGGAAGCTTAAATCGGCCGTAGCCCCTGACTCACCACTCCACGGTTCCTTCTTGCAGCTTTTAGGAAGGTAGTCTGCCTACGTGGAGTTGACTTCTGCACCTCCTAGTTTATATCCTTGCCTGGGAGGAGCACGGGGCAGAGAGATGAATAGTGACACTCCAGCAGGAAGAGTGCAACAGGCCTTACTGCAGGCTGATCTGCAGGGCCTGGGCACAGCCTCACTGTTCATTACCGTTAAACCACTGAAAGCTTGTTAACATGTGATTCAGAAAAATTAACACCAAATCCTTCATCTGCTACAGACTTGTAGAACAAAGGTAGATACCTCACTTAGTTTCTCCCTACCTCAGTTTCCTATCTGCAAATGTCTGCCCTACGATACCACACTGCAAGCTTAGAATGACACCTCGACTAGAAACAACTTCATGCTCAGGTTCCTCTCCTCAAGCCATCTCTTTCCGCATGAAGAATAATGAAAACCACGCAGACTGGGAAAACATCTACACTCTTGCCCCAAAGAAAGAGGAAATATGCACACATCTCATATGTGAATCTCCTACTGAAAGAGCAAGAACCAAGCTAAGACAGCTCCACTGGTTTGAAAACTTTACAGTCATCTGCAGGACTTCAGCTCACTGCTAGATTGGCACGGCTGTCTTTTACTTCACCCTGTGCAAGCTGGATAAAGAAAGACTCAAAATCAGGAAGGAAAGGCTCAGGACTTTGGGCTCTAGTGCCCTAGGATGCAGTCTGGACTGCCCTGTGATGGAGGTTGGCTTCTAATATTTGCAGTTTCCCTGAGCGTTACAAACCAGGAGAGTCCATGGCTGCATGTGAGATCTATTTGCAGTACACACCATGCATAACACTGAAGCAGCAGGCACTTGCCTTGCTCCCCTTGGGAAATTCTCCCTGCACCCTATTCATAGCAATGCATATAATACAAAGGCAAAAGTCATAACCAGTCTACACTGCTTTGAATCCACTCTACACAGGTGTAAATGACCACCTGAAGTGCATGGCGGGGGGGAACAAACCACAGCATGTCATTTGTCCTGACTGCCTGGCCAGGAGCTCATTTCATTATAGTATGAAGTAGAAACACAGAAGCAGACTAAATGAGTTCCTGAGTTGAATATTTCCCCCATTACTCAGCTGAACGGTTCCAAATAGTTACCAGAACATATTAATCTTCTGTATTCCTGGGAACATGCCAGTGCAGCACGTAGAGTTAAAGGCCAGGGAAGACTTCAGCATTTCGGCCATGCAGTGCTCAGCCCAGATTGCCCATCACATGAACTCCTCTTCTGACTGTGCTCAGGAGGCGAAGGCAGGGTGGGCTTTGGCTGACGTCATTTGGAATAGAGCACTTATCTGGGCTTCTGCACAACACTCACAATTTGAGCAAGGAAGGAATTCTTTTTTTCTATCTTATGGGAAAGTTGAACAAAGCCTTTTCCATTCTTGTCAAAAGTACATTTGCAAAACGCTGACATTATAAGCTGCAAAAGCCCAAGAAGGTGACAAAGCCTGGGTAAAAAGAGTTTGGGCTGCTTCCCTTGAATAAAAGACAAAATAGACGATACTTCCTGAAAACATTTCATTTAATTGAATACAACTAGCTTTTATGGTGATGGTGTTTACACAGTACACAGGACTGCTGAAGCCTTACTCAAAAGAGCTTTGAAATCAGGCTGAAAGATGCCTTTTCTGTACAAAAGCAGTATCAGAAATGTTCCATATTTCAGTAGTTCAGAGTAGAAAAAGCACTCAGCAGTGGAAGGTGGTGAAAGGAACAGCAACCGGTTAATTAAAACTAGCTGAGGATCTGTCCAGATTAGAGAGCTGTGAACAAAAATTTCTTCATTTGTAAATACTGTGTTTACTCAAAGTCTAGCATGACAAAATTATGCTGAAACTGTTGATATGTATTGAAAGAATAACGATGAATATGACAAGGAGAGAGGACTAACATATTAAAGAGTTTCTAACTGATGAAAATTAAATATGGGTGTGGAGGTTAGCATCCTGATATGGCTTGATTTCTTATCACTATAAAGGTTCATATGGGATGCTGTAAAGCTACTCAAAATGCATCTATCTCAAGATCTATGGGTTTTTCACTTGGAATATATATATACATATATATATATATATATATATATATATATTTTACAGGGACATTATCAAGTCAGCACTTCAAACACTAGTTTAAATAATCCTGTAAAGATAACGTGTAATGTCCTAATTAAAAACTTTTTTTTTTTTTTCCATAAAGTAGTTCATTTTAAAGATATCTATGGCTGATATGATAGACATTAAAAATGCTGGTAGCACCCATCTGGGCCCGTGCCAGCAGCACGCTAGTATATAATTTTATCTAATTGATCAATTAAATTATAATAATCTTTGAAACAAGCTATAATAAGAGTTGTATAATTCCAGTGCTACCTATTATTTTCCTTGCCACTTATCTACTCTGTCTCGCTAAAATATTGTTCTAGGTCCTGGCTGAGTACTAAAATGGCAGCCCTGATGGGTTCATGACAGAACAGAAGATGAGCTATGGCTGAACAATTCAATTAATTCCAGCCTCTCCCTGCGTTAACAATTTCTTGCTGTTACAGGAAAGGATCTGATTCAGTGCTTTAAGTCCCAGTCACGTCACGGCTTACTGCAAACCTCAGCCTTTAGAAGACAGCCATAACTATCACAAAAATGTTCATGAGAATGCAGTTACGGACTGGAAGTCCCTCACTGAGATAATATCTATTTGCTGGGTGTAGACAGGACCTTCGACAGAGGAATTCCCGTCGCTGCCTGCATGCCTCCCACTGCAGAGGTGCTGTAAGTCCGGTAAAGGACACTGCCTGGCTCCAGGCTGGGGGCAACTTTGTGTCAGTGCATTTGACTTCATCTCAGTAAGCCTTCTCCATTTTCTCACTCTAAGTTGTTGTTGTGCAGAGGGAAGCAGATACACAGCCTTCAGACAAAAAGCGTTTGTAGGGAGAAAGGGATTTCACGATTAACAGCTAACAGAATAAATGCCAATACGTATTGAAATGCACGGCAGCTCGTCTCCAAGCTGATTAGTTGCTTTCAGCACTCTGCAGCTCCTCAGTGAGGCTTGAATTTTTCTGGAGAGATTCTGTCTAAGGAAAACGGTAACTACACTATTGAAATCATATCTTCTCCTCTCAAAGAAGAGATTCCATGTTCAGGCATTCCATGTCATATGCTCATCCAGTACCTTATATCCCGAAGGACTGCAAACTGACTGGAAATCAATTTCCCTTTAAAATGCTTTCACTGCCAGACACTTAGCTACTCTGCAGCTAGCCTAGATGCTTGGAGAAACTCAGGGAGGAGTTTTTTCCTTAAAAAAAGAAAGAAAGAAAGAAAGAAAGAAAGAAAGAAAGAAAGAAAGAAAGAAAGAAAGAAAGAAAGAAAGAAAGAAAGAAAGAAAGAAAGAAAGAAAGAAAGAAAGAAAGGAAGAAAGAAAGAAAGAAAGAAAGAAAGAAAGGAAGAAAGAAAGAAAGGAAGGAAGAAAGGAAGAAAGGAAGGAAGGAAGGAAGAAAGGAAGGAAGGAAGGAAGGAAGGAAGGAAGGAAGGAAGGAAGGAAGGAAGGAAGGAAGGAAGAAAAGAAAGAAAGAAAGAAAGAAAGAAAGAAAGAAAGAAAGAAAGAAAGAAAGAGAGAAAGAAAGAAAAAGAAAAGGAAAGAAAAGGAAAGGAAAGAAAAGAAAAGAAGAAAAAAGAAAAGAAAAGAAAAGAAAAGAAAAGAAAAGAAAAGAAAAGAA
>CM021745.1:12101334-12136406 GCA_011075105.1 Heteronetta atricapilla | reverse complement strand
AAAAGAAAAGAAAAGAAAAGAAAAGAAAAGAAAAGAAAAGAAAAGAAAAGAAAAAATCCACGTGATCCAGCTCTAGTGACATAGCACAGAAAGCTATGCTGAGCATGGCCTGACACAAGACACAGCCTTCTCTGCTACGTGGAATCGGCCTACATTTTGGTGAGGCACGCGGCAGAACAGCAGCTAACCATGTTGCAAGAAGTCCAGCTGTTTCTTTGTGCCATAGTCTTTCAGTGCTTACCGTGGTGTTTAATGCACTACAAAGTCTCAAATTAGAGTTCAAAATGTTTTACCAAGTGACCTTCCGAAGGCAAGACCTGTTTTGGCCTTTACTTTTGCAGTACAGCTCTTGCAGCCCTTTGCAAACTTGGATGAGAATTTATGTAAAACTCCTGATTTCTACACTGGCAGGAGAAGTAGACCTTGGAGTTTTTGCAGTCTCCATCACTTAGAAAATATGCTTATTTCTACTTAACATCTACCTGGAAAGGGCTCAGCATGCATTTGAAGTTACAGTCAAATTCATCACTGTCAGCATCTCCAGATTTACACTGCTAGAAAGGAGAAATACTTGGCCCATGTAGTCTTAATTTCTGTTTTCCTTTCATTGAGCAAAATGGTCTATTTTATTTTCCCAGGGGTGAGCCCTACTGCCCCCACACACCTATACTTCTGTTAAACTGCTCTCCCTCCTTAATGTCTTTTTAATATTACATCTTCAAGTTCACTGGTATATAATGAATTTTTCATTGCAGGCAGGTAAATAAATGAAATTTGCCACCCACAAAACCTGCTGCTTCACAGCTTTTGCTAAACACACATGCCAGCACTGCAGAGGTGTGACAATGGGGTGATTTCAGCTATGAATAAGAGCAAGGGGTGAATTCTGTTGTAACTGCTTAGCCACTGGACACCTGGGGCTCTTGCCAAAGGCAAGTAAACACCTGGCTGGAAGTCGTGTCTCCCCTCTCAGAACTGCTCCCAGGCTCCATGGCAATGCTTGCTTAAATGCTTTGCTGACCTGATGTTGGCATACTCTGCATCTTCAAGGATCAAGCAGTTGCTGGTACTTTAAATATCACTGCAGGAGATGAGAGCGGACAGCCAAGCCTGCAGAGACCATGGCCCACTGGAAGCCAGGTGCAGTTATTCTCTGAGCTCATCATTCTGTAAATAGCAAGAACATGAGAGTATCCCAGCCCTGTCTTATGCAAGAAACAGCACATGCAATGTCTTTTTTTTTTTTTTTTTGGGGGGGGGGCGGCGGGGGGCAGAATCCGGGTTCTGACTGCTTTGCTTTACTTGGAGACAAAAATTCCCACACAAGTGAGAGCTGAGAGAGAACTGGACTGGGGGGGTAGCAGAGAGAAGAAAATGATGAAAGAGAGGAGTAGAAAAACAAAGGGCATTTGGTCCTTCAAATGCACTTATAACCATTTTATAATCCTTGAACAAAGAAATCTAAAATCTTGGTCTCCCTTGGGAGTCAGAAAGTTGGAAGAGACTTGCTGCCCTGCACAGATGACGACAGCCTTCTTTGGAATGCTGATCCCACGAGAGTAAAGCTTCCCATTTTTCCACAACGTGGTATAGTGCAAACCAAATCTCTTGGCTGAGGCAGACAAAATGGGGAAATTCTATTTCAGTCAGCCAAGATTGATGAGCAGACTACTGACCAGTAAAAGGAGTCAAGAATTAGCAAAACAAAGGACTTTCTAATGACACTTTGTATTGTTGATCCTCATCTGCTATCGAGAGTCTTCAGTCACAGAATGAAATTTATGCAGACATTATAACCACCTAGCCGTACTCTGACAGTGGGACTTAACATGCCTCCTCTTGTTAATATCATCCAGCAACAGCTGCATTATATTACCTGTCAAAAATTATTAATCCAATACTGTTTTCATGTATATTTATAATTTCACTGCCAACCACAGTCAAATGATTCTGTAAGATATATTGATTTCCTGAATGAATTAAATGAAAAATATCTGTCATAAGTTTCATGGACAGTGGAGTGATTTTCAGGTACTCTAGTTTTTTGTTCTCTTTTGTTCCCAGTAACTTGCAGGTAACATTCAGGAACAGTGATGCACTACTGCTGCAGAGGCAAATATCCTCACTTTCCTCATATACCGATTCCATTTAATTTTAGGAGAGCTCCTTGTGCACAATACTACTTCAACACAACTGTTCATCTGAGTAATTCTGAGGATGAGAGCTAACCAAGAGTGAGAGCTAACCAAGTCCATACTAACAAAACCATTTGGTGCTCCTGGCCTTGCATTCACATTGTGAGACCTATTGTGCAGCAAGTTACTACTTGGCTACCAGCACACTCAACATAAGGCTTCCAGTGACTTCACCAAGAATGGATTTGAGCTTCACACCCTATTTAAATAATTCCCCATTTAGAAAACATTGCCCAGGTCATGCAGCAGGACTGACTGCACTCTGCCTTCCACAGCTGGGTCTCTACATGGCAAGAGATGAAATACATCTCCACCAAGTTAACAAATATTTACCTTTCACATCTGGTACCCATAAAAAAAAAAAAAAAAAAAAAAAAAAAAAACACATGGCAAGAACCAAGAAAGGCTACTTAAAGGACAACTGGAGGTCTTAGTTATTGAACCCAGGAATCCTGTGGAAAAAGGATAGTTCTCAAGAAAACCCTTTTCTTCATTTTCTGCAAATGAAATTATAATAAAGTTCAGTATGCATAAAGGAAAAAAAAATAAATTCCACAGGGACATCAAAAGTGACAAAAGAATAAGAGGAAAGTTAGTATAAAGACAGCGTTCCCTTTAATCCAGAGCAGGTGTCAATCACCTGGAGATAACAGACAGTCCCTCTCAAGGACATTCAAGGTACAGCTGAAAATTAATTTTTCTCCACACACCAACCTTCTCCTCCCAACTCCCTTTGAGTGTTGACAAACTAAATGACAGTTGTTAAAAGGTGTTTGTCTCTCCTTCAGCCCACCTTTGAGGGCATCCTGTAGATGCCCCAGTGTGTGGAAAACGTGGTATTTCAGAGAGGTGCTGCTCTTGCGTGGAAGCACAGCTGAGTGGCGAGGCAGAGTGAATCTGATCCATCTCTATTTGACAATGCCAATGAAAACACCCAAAAGACCCCAGAGTTGTTCATCTCTCAAGCTCATTGCCTCCATCCCATTCCCCTGGATGCAAGTTCACCTATCATCATTATTTGCAGGTCATAAATCTTCCCCATCTTCCAAAGGCCAGAGATGCAAAACGAAGCTTGTTTTCAAAGATCTTGCTGCCAGTAGCTAAGACTGATGCTGCTCCGAATGATACCAAATGAGCTGTGGAACGCAGGCTGTTATGAGTTGGACCTTGCATGCAATACATCAAGCTTTTAATAGTCACTGTTGTGCAGGTAAGGTTTATTGTGTGGTTTGTGGAACAGGTGTGAGATGTTGCTGAGCTGAGTAAAACAACAGCTGAGCAAAGCATTTGCTGCCTGTACCCTGGGCTTTAAACTTGCACAGAGCACAGCAGCTGTGGCCCATGCTCACAGTGTCCCTACCTGGCAAACAACACATTTTCCAAACAAGAACTAATACAGCAGTAGGCCAGACACAGAGACATGCAGGTACACTGATACATTTAGCCATGTTTTCCACATCATTATTTGGGTGCATTTGTCTGTTATTTTTCATGGTTGCAAATAAATTTTGGGACATGATGAAGGGGGACAAAGACAGCTTACCTGCCCACCTCTGTTGGTCAACTTAAGCTCATCTAAGTAATTTCTCAGCAGCAGAAGCATGGAGAAGAGAGATCTCAAGAGGACTGAAAGAGCAGGTTCCTCAAGTCCAGAGCTGGTGCTGCACACATAAGGAACAAGGGAACAGAAGCTGATATGGCAAAAATACACCTGTATTTCCAGAAGGTGATGTCAAGCAGCTGAGACTTGAGCAATAGCAGGTCCCAGCTGAAAGAGTTCCCAGGAAAGCCGGCAAAGCAAGAATCAGAAAGAACATTGCAGTATTTGTGTCTGGGTCAGGGAGGAGCATGTGGATTTCAGGGACAGTAAGAGAAGGTTTTTTTAAAGGTGTTTTTAATTCAAAAGGCGTGACAGTTTAGATAGGAAGCTTGACTGAGCACAGAAAAGGCATTTCTTATAAGTAATAAAAAAAATACTCTGTCCATTGCCTGAAGGAGAGAAGGGAATTTGGAGTAAGACAGGGAAGAGATGGTGTCTAGGTAATAGGCCCAGGTCATAATAAGCAGATTTCCTGCATGTTACCCCTGCTGCTTTACTATTGAAGAAGGATGCAATGATTTCATTTCACTTTCTTTCAGGCAATGCAGCTTGGTAATTTCTTGGTCTTCATTTTGTTCTCCTTTGTTGACCTACAGCTCTCTGCATTTGATATTTCCTCAGCGAATTTTTCTGTAGCCACTGTGAATAACAAAGCGATGCTATTTCTGCTCTTGGTATTCCCAATTCTGCTGCTGCTATTTGCTCTGGAACCGAAGCTCTTTACTTTGGCCGTATTGACTCAGCTTCCATAGCCCAAAACTGCACATTAGCACCGTTTGTAAAATCGGACAGTTACTTACTGAAATGCTTCTTTTTTCTCACGCAGTCTTCACTTAGAGTCAGCTCCCTGTGAAACAACTAGAAAATATTCCTGAGGAAAAGAACAATACTGGCCTTTCTTTTTCTTTTGGTTTCTCCCCTCATCTGACAAAATGGGAAGCAGGAAATCCCCGCATAGTGACAGCAGTGCCTTAGCTCAGGCTCGACTCAGCCATTTGAAAGGTTTTCTCACTTCACCAGCCTACAGGACAAGCGAAGCCTTTCCAAGTTCATAAGAAATGGTATCAGCAACACCTCACCTTAAATGCTTCATACTGAGTGTATCACAGACTGTACAGGCACACCCTAACACTCCTCTTTCCCCTCTACCCTCCCTCCCCTCAGTATTACAAGAGAGGCTTGGGCTGCTGGCTGAGGAAGCTGAAAAATCAATCCCAGTTAGCTCAAATAAGCCTCAGACCTCATGCTTATGGAGTAAAGGTGGTCTCCCCTCCCTGGGCTGGCTCCCCAGAACTACGGAAGTGGGAAAACACTTGGCCTGAACACGCAGGTGCAGGTCAGTGCTGTGCCCCAGAGGGGACAGCCAGCCTGCTCCCATCTGTCAGCCAGACAAAGCCCCAGGTCAGCCTGGGAAGAGTCATGAAAGCTGTAAATTGGCAGCCAAGTGCTCCTCACAGTCCTCCTGGGGAGCCAGGACAGGCAGGGAGCAGGGATGTTTTGCAGTTCAGAGGGTTTTCCTGAGCCGTAGCACTGCGTGGCTCACGCGACTTCTGCGCTGCCAAGCCCTTAACCCTAAGGAGTTCTCCAGGGAGCATGTTAGTTTTCTGGAGCTTTTGTCCCCAAATAACCAGCTGAAGCTTCAGCTGGGAGAGGAAACAACACAGAAAGTGTACATAGTAAAATAGCTAAAATGGAGGAGGAAATCGACTTTCATTAATTTTCCATAAGTGGATTACACCAAGCAGAGTGTAAACAGTCCCACGGGCACCAATTACCAGGCTTATTCTATAACTGAATTGTCCTAAACAAGCACCATTTTAATTTGAATATCAAATACTTTACACAGCAGGAAAGAGAAAGAATAAACCAACCTAACAATGCATTTGTTATGGATTTCCACAAAATTGCTGTGAAAACCTCTGTGTCCCCGGTGGATTGTGCATGTTCTCTTTGCATATGCTCATGCTGTGTACCTCACTCAATCCAATGAGGGGCAGCACGGGCACATGCCAGCTATCAGACCATTAACAGAATTGCTCCGGAGTTTAAGAAGGGGTCAGATTAAACAATAATAACAACTATAGTATGAAGAAGATTTGGTATGATTCCTTTTATATATGTATACATATGTATAAACAAATATATGTATACATACATACATATATATATATTTAAGAGACTAACTTACCAGAGCCATTTGCTGCTTCTGAACATCTTGATGAAATTAGACTTTGGATATGACTTTTCTTTATGCAAGCAATATCCAGATTAAGTCACTAGAATAGTAAAAGCAGCACACATCACCATGAAGATTTTTGACACCCTTCTCATTTCCCATCCCTAGCTTTTTCCTTGCCCTCCTTAAGACCTGAGCCAAAGCACACCAGAACTAGTCAAGTAAGAATAACCCATGAAAGGACCTTGGAGAATAGCCTAGTTTTCATTTCTCTGCTGGCAAATTTGGAATGAGTTGGTGAATTCAGGACTGCTATGATGAGCAATCACAGCAAAAGGCCAAAGATTAAATAGATTAAATTAGGAACAAGATAATCAAATGTTCTACCCCATCCAACAGACAGAGAACGTTAGAGGTCAATATACATTTGCAATTTACCAATTTTCAACCTATTCAAGCTGGAGAACAGGTCTGAGAGAAGAGATTATCTCAATTTTAAAAGTGGAAACTGAGGTGTATATTAAGCAGTTGACCCAATGGAACTCACCCACCATCCGAAGGACATCTCCTTTTTAAACCATAGGTCTTCTAGGTCTTAATCTTCTGCCACATAAAGTATTCATCCTCTAGAAACAGTAACAATGCTGGAAAAGGTATCACAGAGTAATTCTCCTGATCTAAATCTCCAACACATCAACTGACAAGGCAGATTTGCAAGAAGGCATTCAGAGCCTTTATTGGCATAAATTCTGCGCTCTTGCCACAGGACTCTCACCACTGCAATATGTTCCGGCAGACCACACTGTAAATTGAAAGCAAAGTGTTCTCTGTACAGTTCTTGAAGAAATAATTTCATTCCTAGGTGAAGAGAACGTTGTTTAATGTCTCTGAACCTCTGAATACTAAACAGCCCTTTCTCCTGCCAGTATATTTTGGGTTCGTTCTATACATCACACAGATGAATGGGCAGGAAAGAGCAGCCTTCTGGAAACTCAGTTTAGTCTTTGCCCAAAACCATTATTCATTTCCATGTGGCAACAGCAAGCACTGCATGTTCTCTGCTTGTATCTACAACATTAAAAGGGAAGGCCCTAAAGAGAAATATAGGGGGAAAGTTTTTTGCACATAAAACAGAAGCTGTGAAGTTTCCTCTTGACAAGAACACGTACCTCTCATTCAGTCCCATGCTTTATTACCTGCCCCCCGGGAACACAGCTCAGACCCCTGCTCTGACACAGACTTCCTGTGTGACCTTTAACCAAGTCAATGATTTGGACTCGATGATCCTTATGGGTCCCTTCCAACTCGGGATATTCTAAGTCACTCACCCCAGTTCCCCACCTGGGGACTACCCATGAGTTCTTATTTCCGTAGAGCACTGGAAGGCTAAAACACAATTCCCGGTGCAGATTAGTTACTAGACACGGGATTACAATGAGTAAAGGATGGCCTTACATTTTCCAGCTATCTGGCTGCACATGCTGAGCTTAACTACAGATGTTGGTGTATTCTGTCCTCATACTTGCAGTTGCCCTGTGGCCCCTGCAGCCAGCCCTGCCTGCAGGCAGCCTGTGCACAGCTGCATTGTGTTCCAAGCCACATCCACAAGTCCCTCGCTCAGCCTGTGTGATAAGATATACCGGATGAAAAATAGGAGCAATGAATTTCAGGCTCAGTGGAGAAGCTCCCTGTATATTTATGAGTCAAAGCCCAACCTTTAAAAAACTCTCTTTTCACCAGTGCAGTTTCCTTCAACAGGAAGCCATGTTTAAAACACAGAGTAGCTGATAATAAAAAAATGGTCAAGCAGAAAGGATAGATCTGGATTTATTTATTTATTTTTCCAAATCACTACTAGCACACTGAAATAGCAAAGAGCACCAATAATTTATTTACTAGTCCTTCAGTACTTCATACCATGCTGTTTTTCTATCCCCAAACAAGACCCTGTGGGTTTAATTAAGTTTTCAGGGGCAGCTTGGGAGATATGATTTCACTCAGTCTTTGTCATTTATTCCATGTTTTCTACAGATGCGTGGGGAAAACCTTACATGGTACAATAAATAAAATATGGTGCTGGTAATACACTAGACAGACATGGCAAAAACCCTCTTGTTCTAATGCTCTAATCCTGCAAAGGATGACCGCAACTAAGGGAAGCCCAGAAAACCTCTCCCTATGCAGGGCTAGGCAGCTCTCAAAACTGAGTGTATTGTGGATGTCCTTCTTATTCAAGAAATGGGAGGAAGGTGTGAAGGGCTACCCTGACTTTCTTACCTCCCCTGCCATATCTACATGGCACCAGCTCATCCCAGGACATCTATAATAAAGCTGGCATTTCCAACATGACATTGAGACACACACAGACAGTGAATTGATGTTACAGTCTGGGCAAATCACCTGGGCATAGGTTGAAAGCAGTATTTGGATCTCTAAAGATGCAAATGGGCACCTGCAACCATGAGCTAGGCACCTGTAAAATCAACATACACACAGACTACGATCTGAAGACAAGCTAAGTTTGTAAGTATTTGGCTCTTGGTTTTCATGCCTCGGTACAGCACGGGTAGTACAGGAAAAACAGGACTGGAAAGTGCTCAGAAATTGCAGGGAAATGCCTATGTGCATAGGTACTAGCATTTTCCTGACCAGGACACAGAGCAGGCCTGAGTGTCTGGCACATTTTGACTTGCAGAATTGATGTAACAAAAGGGATTGTTTTCCTTTCACTCTTCGAATGAAAATCTAGGCTTGTTAATCATCCCTTCTGAAGTCCAGTGGCCAGTGCTTCTGCTTCATAAAACAGCATGCTCAAGTTGAACACAAAATAGACCACAGAAAGATTAACTCATCTTTTTAAGGTCACTTCTGCCAAAATTGGTATCAACAGAATCCATACCTTCCACCTCCAATTTTTTTCTCTGACACAGTGAACACATTCTGTCCCCACAAACTGCAAGCAAAAACACATCTTATTTTATGGCCCAGCTTTTTAAGTTCATCTGCCGCCTGAAACGTCCCTGTCCTAGCATCCCGCACTACTGTTCGGGGCTGTCTCAGACCGGCACACACACCAGCTCTGCTCTCCCTCCAGCGGGAACTCTTCTCCCTCAACCCATCTCATCTGGTCACTGGCCTAGAACCTGCAGCTCACAGGATCCTTCTGGGCAGGTAACTCTGGGGGAAAAGTCACCACGCTTAAGCTTTTCCAGCTGAAAAGGAGCACCCACCCAGCTTGTCTTCCTAAGAGGCAGTGTTTACTAGCAAAGCATCCAAATTCAGGAGTTGTTTTGCTTAGGTGTTTCAGACAACCACGTGTGCCTCATCATTTCCTGCAGCTATCTTAAATGAGGGCCTTTAACCCAACCTACACAACGGCTGAGCAGAATACTATGAGCACTAAGGGGATTGGGAATCGTGCTTCCAGATAGCATAAGATCATCCCATAGTTGAGTATAATATGACCAGAACTCCAGAACAATAACTGCTAAAGGTTCCCACAGCCCTAGGCTCTCTGTCTAAATTGGGGCTGGGGACGACGATGACACATGATACCAAATAAATAAATAAAAAAGAATAAAATCTACTTAAGCTTGGAAGTCAATGTAATTGCATTTTTCATGATTAAAAAAAATAATAAAATAACATGACTGCCTTGATTTTCTCTCCCTGTTGTTTTTAAGCCAGCATCTCAGAAGGTTGAAAGTGAAATATATTTCTTTATCAATTTCTTGCTTTTCTCCTCCTCTGCCACCCATGCACAGTGGTTTGCTTATTGAGGTTCATTCATGTGTAGGGGTTGCTGGCATTGATGTATTTTGTTAGCAGGGTAGAGAGATTTTTGTCTGTTTTCTTTTTTTTTCTTTTTTTTTTTTTTTTTTTTTTGAGAACAAACTGGCACATTAATTTAGCCTGGCAGAAAGAGCAGATGAAGATGATGTTAATTTTGCAGGCAGAAACAATCAGGGACAGGAACGCCAGGCTCCCCATGCCAGAGACATCACAGGAGGCTGCTGCACAGACAAGCTCAGGACTTCCATACTCCAAAACTCTGACCAGCCTTATTCTAACTGTAGGTAATACATTTCACTCCCTTTTGAAAGAATATTTGGTTTTATTCTAACATAAAAAATTAGATTTGAGATCACGTGTCGCCAGGTTGCATTCACAAGTGTTCCTACGATCTTGCTTGTCATGCTTTCAACTTCCTGTTGAAAACTGAACCTTACAACATCACACATCTTAATGTCCTTAAGGCAAAATGAGAGCTCTCTGGAATGACACTGTGGTATCTCTCAGGGAGGATGAGAAATATTCTGTGAACACCCCTTACAGTGAGAGAGACAGCTGCCAGGCCTAATCAAATCAGTACAAACATCTTCCTCTCATCTATGCCTCAAATTAAGGCAATCACCAGAGAAACAAATTCTGACACAAGTTAAAATACTATTTACACAGGTGCAGCTCTGTTTTTAGCCCTATATCCACACAGGAACCCAGCATCCTTCTGCCGTTTCCAAACCTTATTCTACCACAAAACTCATTTACACAACCAACAATGCTGTTCATTCGATGGTGCCAGCTCCCCACCCTCTTTATAGCCATCCATACAAAGAGCAGAATAGGAGGCAAACTATCATCACTGCCATTTTCACCAGCTAGGCACGATCACTTGTTGAGCAGCCCAACTGCTTTGAGAGCAGAGAGGCAGCAGATGGACAGCATAGATTCCAGCAGACAGAAGGCAAACTGTGCCATACGTACAAGTTGATCACGTAACAACGTCCCTTAAAATTGTCTTCTCCTCCAGGGCTCCTACAGAAGGTTAGGAATTCGATTCAGCCCCTCCAAACTCCTTGCCAGGCCAGACCCCTGGCACCCTGAATTCTTACAGGGAAGCACCCGCACTCCTGCGTTATGGGCTGGGAGGCTGTGTTGCCCAGCTTTGCAACACCAAGGTCAGCAGGCATCCGAATCTGGGTTGGTCAGGCAGATCTCTTTTGCTAAAGCATTCAGCTCAGCCAGTGATTCGAAGAGGGAGAGGGAAGGAGGATTTTTTACCTGCTCCAGAGAGACTGACAGCTGTTCACCACGTGGACAGATGGGGCCCTGCTCAAGCAGCACGATGCTGGATGTGCCATCCTCTGCCCACCCAGCCACCAGAGAACTTCCAAACACAAACTGGGAGAGAAAGGAAAGCTGCTCAGGGGCTGCACCTCTCACACCAGTGCTAATTTTATCACAGCATATTTCTACCAAGAAGCATCTTCGTAAATATCAACAATGTTAATGATGGGCTAGAACTAGGAAATTAAAACAACCCCAGGCTGAGATGGAATTTATCTTATACCAGAGTGAATGCACTTAGTTTTTATTGAGATTTACTTCAGTGTATTTTAAATATTAATAAAATAATAAAGTAATTAAGAAAATAATTAAACATTGCCACTTGAAGTAGTAGTGAGGAGATCTGTGCTCCTCCACGTAGCTGGATACACATCAGTTCAGCAGCTCCCCTTTCAGCTGTCGCTGTTATAACACTTAGTACCTCATTCAAAGCTATCTTCATAATTTTTTTTTTTTTTAAAAAAAAGGATTTGTTTATAAAAAATGTTCCTGCATGGACATCTTCTCACAGGAGCACTAACTTTGGAACAAAGTGGTACTGCCTTCTCTACATGCTGTCTGCAGGCACTTGTACCACATGTAAATTAGCCTTTGAATAAAACCAGCACCTAACAGCATCTTCTAAGCCTTTTGGCAAAGGTCACGCATGGTATCACTTTGATAAAAAAATACATCTTGTATCAGGTTATGTCCAGCTTTCTTACAGAGAAGAAAATGATCTAATAGGTCTCTTCCATTCCTAGCACTATTGAGTATAATTTGAATAACAACGACAAGAGTTAGTTGTGGTCAGAAATAGTCCATCTGCCTTCATTAGATGGAAGCTCTTCAGAGTGAAGAGGGAGGCTTTGTCTTCACTTCTAAGAAGCACAGCAGTAGGTACCTAGAGGAACTAACATGCATAGCATCCCATGGCAGAGGCTCACACCACTACTGCAAGACAGTCACCAAAGCAAACCCAAGGGAAGGGGGCAGAGCTGAAGTTAGCCACTTCACCTCCTCCCTGAGCACCACACTAACATGTTTTCACAGAATCACAGAATCACAGAATTTCTAGGTTGGAAGAGACCTCAAGATCATCGAGTCTAACCTCTGACCTAACACTAACAGTCCTCCACTAAACCATATCCCTAAGCTCTACATCTAAACGTCTTTTAAAGACCTCCAGGGATGGTGACTCCACCACTTCCCTGGGCAGCCCGTTCCAATGTCTAACAACCCTTTCAGTAAAGAAGTTCTTCCTCACATCCAACCTAAAACTCCCCTGGTGCAACTTAAGCCCATTCCCCCTCATCCTGTCACCAGGCACATGGGAGAACAGACCAACCCCCACCTCGCTACAGCCTCCTTTGAGGTACCTGTAGAGAGCGATAAGGTCGCCCCTGAGCCTCCTCTTCTCTAGGCTGAACAAGCCCAGCTCCCTCAGCCGCTCCTTGTAGGACTTGTTCTCCAGGCCCCTCACCAGCTTCGTCGCCCTTCTCTGGACCCGCTCAAGCACCTCGATGTCCTTCTTGTAGCGAGGGGCCCAAAACTGAACACAGTACTCGAGGTGTGGCCTCACCAGAGCCGAGCACAGGGGGACAATCACCTCCCTAGCCCTGCTGGTCACACTGTTTCTGATACAAGCCAGGATGCTGTTGGCCTTCTTGGCCACCTGAGCACACTGCTGGCTCATATTCAGCCGACTGTCCACCAATACTCCCAGGTCCTTCTCTACCTGGCAGCTCTCCAACCACTCATCTCCCAGCCTGTAGCTCTGCTTGGGGTTATTGCGCCCTAGGTGCAGGACCCGGCACTTGGCCTTGTTGAACTTCATGCAGTTGACCTCAGCCCATCGGTGCAGCCTATCCAGATCCTCCTGCAGAGCCTTCCTACCCTCGAGCAGATCGACACACGCACCTAACTTGGTGTCGTCTGCAAACTTACTGAGGGTGCACTCAATGCCCTCATCCAGATCATCAATGAAGATATTAAAGAGGACAGGCCCCAGCAGCGAGCCCTGGGGAACGCCACTAGTGACCGGCCTCCAACTGGATTTGACTCCATTCACCACAATTTTTGAACAGGGGGGTTCTCCTTGCAACCCCCTACAGCCATGGCCCTCCTGATGCACAGCAGAAACCAAGAGCTCTCTCATCTCCCACCCTGCTTCAGCCCCAGGGCTGGCACCCAGCTCCTACAGTGGCAGAACCAGGCATCATTGCTATGTCTGAGTTACAATTCACTTTTAACTCCAGTCTCTCTCATGGATACATCTGCAAGCTCAGGCACATCTCTGTGAGTGCTTTAGCTTGCGCATGAAACCACTTTGCATTACCTATTTGCATGCAAATATCAAGTATACATTTCAAAACTCACACACGAACGTACATCTAGACAAGTTTGCATGTGTAAAATCCATGATCTGCCTGTTAAAGGGAGAGCGTGCTTGGTATCTTGCACTCAAATGGATGTTGGCCTGAAACAAGAGCTTGCTTAGACACATAACAATATTTCTGCTGAACAAAAATACTTCTACAATGCTAAAGAAAACACAGAAGAAATTTGAGAATGCAGAGAGTTTGAGGCATTGCTTAGGGTCTCCTGTAATATCACAGATTATCATCCCTCCATATTTGTTAGAAGAGTTTGGGAGAAAGAGGAGGGATTGCTGAAAATTGGCTTTTAAATCTGGCTTCCCCTGAGAAAGATGGTCATGCTCTGAGGTTTGTGGTATTACTTGATAAGCGGTGATTAAAACAGTAATCCCAAATTGTAATCAAAAAGCAGTCAAGGCTCTGAAATTACTTTTCACTAAGCTTTTTTCCCTTTCAAAGACAGCCCAGCATGGCAAAAGATAATACAACCACAGACGCTGTTCCAATTTCATTTAGAAATATTTGATCCATTAATTTATAGTTTGGGGGAAGGTTTTTCCTCTTTTATTTGTGTGTCCCTTCCCCAAGCTGTTCTCTCAGGAAGAATACCAGATATATTTACATGTCAGCACAGGTTTCCTTCTTACCCAGCGAAGTGCCAGCTAAAAATCAGCCTTGCCCATTCTTTCCCAGGCCTTAAATGGCAGCCTGGTCCATGCAACTGTTAGCAACATAAAGCCTTCTCTGCTTGAAATGGTTCGGAGGTTTCCAAGACACAAAGCTCATGCTGACTTCAGGATGATCCCTGCAGGACCACGGGATGAAGGCACCACGCACAGTGGCTGGTGGGTGTTCCTTTTTCACTCACCAGATGAAAAGCACAGGCAATAGCTCATGGCAGTTTGGTTTTTCCATGCTGCAAGTGGTCAAACTAGCAGACAGATTGTTTTCAATAATGTAGTTTCTGAAGAAAAAAATTATTAGCACCAGGACGGTCCAAACCACATTTTAACATTTCAGAGAGACAAGTGAAGAACTTGCATGGAGTCTGAAAATTTCCCCAAGTACTGTGCAATGATTTGTGATTTTTTTCCCTTTATGCTGATCTTGCAAAAGGGCAAATAAAATTCATCAAGCTATAAAAGCCAATAGTGATGCTTTGTCCTGCACAAGGATGTGATGGCAAAACGGGGCAGACAGACCCTGAGAGATCAGCTATGGGATGCTCCACGAGGGGTCTTCCCATCCTGCCAGCCTTTGGGAGCATCTGTCTTTGGAGAAACAGTGGAGAGAGCCACCCAAGCATTCAGTGCCTGTTGGTTAGCCACCCACATAGTGAAAGGCCCGCTAACGAAACTTACAGACCCTCAATTTACACAAGTTGACTGATAGAAAGCTACAGCATTTTCAAAACCAAATTTCCTCAGTGATAAATGTTTCCCTTCTGTTCCATTTAACAGCTGGGTAGCAGAGATGAAGACAAAGCACATGTTTTATCCATGGATTAAATTAAGCCCTGGATTACACATTGTAACTGAACATAATTATTCCAATACAACAAAATTTCAGGTGGCCCTCAAGAGGCAGAATTCGCCCCACGGTGTAGCATTAACATGATGAAAATTGTTGTGCTACTAATTCACATCCCTGCATTCTATTTTTCAAACAGCTAAAAAAACATCTCCAATTTCTTGTGGAGGAACAAAAAATCCCAAGATACCTTTATGTTTTATGCTAGTCTATAAAACTGGCAAAGTGTAAACTCTATAAAACAGCTTTTAATCTAGCACAAGTTTACTTTATGCTGCTTGATACAATCATCTAGAACAAATGTTGTGGATTAAATTTGGAAAACAGAAGATGAAACCTAAAAACCCTCTCTTTTAATAGATGGGGAAAAATACACACACAGATGTCCTGCATAATCAAGACTTGAAATCAAGTGAATATGTTATCACTGATGCTAGTCAGGTTAGCATCTCCCTCCACAGAAGGAAAATTCCTGTTCTTTGCTCACACGAGTGCTACTTCTCATGTCAGTAGAGCACACAAGATTTGTCTTATAGAGAAATACTTATGTGCAGGATCTGTGATAAATACAATTAATCCACTGCTTATCACTTTATTACTCAATCTTATGATCTCATACTTGTGTACATGCGTTGAAATAAATGTAACAAAAACAAAGCAAGAAATGCATGAATTGGACTACATCAGAAATCATAACAATCAGAATTATATCAACATGAATTTAGCGGTCGTGCTTATAGAGTCAAAAAACCTATTCTGGACAACAGATAAAAGCTGCTAACCAGACATAACGTGTGCTGTGGAGACAGACAGCTCCCTGATTGTGTCTATAGGCATCAGTTCTCAAAATACAGAAAATCACCACTAAGCAAAATCCTCAAAATTAAAATTAAACTGAAAACAAGCCACCACCTGTGGCTTGTTACATCATGATTTACCAGACTGAAACATGGGTTTGCTGCACAGCTCCCGTGCAGTAGCAGAGGCAGCCCATTTGTATTCGTGATCATGTACAAACCACCGCTAGCATAAACAAGGCAGCGCATGCCACACACTCAGCATATGCTTGTGCTGTCTGTGCTATACTATGAACACGTGTGGGAGAATTACTTAGTGGGTTCAGCCCTGGGAAGAAAGTGGTGTCTTGGAAAGCCAACCAGTGTTGCTCTGGCTGGGAGCAGTTGGGAATACCAGGCCGGGAAAGGCATCAGCCAAGCTGCCTCAGTGCTATTCCACATAACCTGGGACATTTAACCACACTGCTTGGACCAGTGAAAAACAAGCTGTTTTGAGAAGGACGCGTCACACAAAATGACTGAATTTTGAAACAGCAGAATGACACATCAAAATGTCAGTGTAATGTGTGATATAATAAAAGGGAAATATTTCAAAGGCAAAATCAACTCCATCACGTTTATCTTACCAATCTCAAAAATAATCTAATTTACCAGAATAAATTTCTTTCCGCCTTCCACAGAAGGTGGACACGAACACATTCCATACCCCTCACTGTGATCTGGGATGTTGGGGAACAGCCAGACCGCCAGGAGACCACAGTATTTAGAGCAACAGCGGTTGCAGTACACCAGCTCCCTTCTGCCAAAGCAGAAGGGAATGGTGATGTAGAAGTACGAGGGAGATGATAGCAGGGCGAAGATATAATTATTACAGTGGAGGGGCTTGGTTGGATGGACTGGAGGGGAGGAAGCCGTTCTTAATGTGCAACACAGAATTGCAAAATAAGAAGATAACTCCTTTTGAGACAAACACAAGTGACACTGTTTCTAGGAAAAAAGATAAAAAAGGAGGGGGGTCAGAAGAAAATAAAGCAATAGGAAAGGCCTAGAGGAGAACCTTATTATGTTGGGCAGAAAAAGCCTACACCCTACAGATAACGCATGAGAAGATGATGGACTGAAGGTGGGTTGAGGGGGTGGTGAAAGATCAAACAAGAAATACTGCAAAACCTACTGCTCTCAGCCAACATGACACTGGCAAAGCGTATTCCTGGGTTATCATTCCTCTTTCTGGGATTTTGTGGATTACTGCTTACACCATCTTGTTTGCATTGCAATAAATATAACAATATACTAATAATTCAAATGTATGATGAGGGTTCCTGTCTGACTTCTGTAAGACACAGACACCTCCAAATGTGGACAGAAACCATACGTACCCCCACACTGTACCCATGCACAGACATATGTAAAGTCAGCTAAATGTCAGACTGCACCATTTGATTGTGTTTAGGATGCTTCACACCAGGATCTTTGCGTGCTACAGGCTTACAAATACACACCAACGTGAGAGCTTTGCTCCAAACATTACGGAAGACAAACAGTGGTGGATCACAAGGCAGAAAGCAGGACAGGACTGGCCGACAAAAATAAGAGGCCTAAGCACATAGCACTCTGGCTATAGTCAATTTTTCTTAGCATCACAGCAAAGGACAGTTTGAAAGGTAAAGAAACAAAGAGTAAAGATCTACAGACTTTTAACAGAAAGCTTTTCTTATTCATCTCAGAAATCACAGGTCCTATTTCCCCATTACAGCTCTGTGTATCCAGCTGTATGTATACAAATCCAAGGCAGAACACAGCTGTGTGTCCAAATCCACCTCTTCCTGTAAACAAGTGAGTTGGGGTCATGATTCGCAAGAGGAGGAAATTCTCACTCTATGTTCGGAAGGTAAATAATGAATCTGACCTGCTGTGCTGACCCAAGACAGTGCAGGCTGTCCCTTATCCGTCACTTACTCTCATAGCATACAGAGCAGTAGAAAGCAGGGAGTAAATTAATCATTTTCTCTTTCTGCAGCGTACAGAATATGGACTGTTCTAGTGAGCCACGACTTCTTCATAAGGTAAGGTTAATCAATAAAGATAATTAGACGCTTCTGCTTAATACGTCTATGTCACAGAAAAAAAACACAAAGTCCTGCCATCCCGTATTGAAACACAAACAAACACTGGAACAAACTGGTATAAAAATCAGTGTATGGAAGTTTTAGAATCTCAGATTAAAAATACTAAATAAATAGATTAAAAATATAAAATGAAATGCTCCCACCTGAGCATTTCCAAATCTCAGAGGAAATCCTGTATCACCTTCTCTGTTACAGTCAGAGCCACAAGGTTAAGCCTCTGCGTTCACCTGGAGCCCTACAGATTTCAGTGGCAGGAAACGGTGGGTGTCATCAGATTTGTCAGACCCCTAGAGCTGGCAACCAGCATGTTGGCTAAACTGGCTGAGAGAAAAAAAAAAAAAAAAAGCACCAGAAACAATAACAAGAGTTCAGCCACCTAGATAAATAAATAAAAATAATCATAATAAAAAATAAAATAAAATACAGAAGACTGGAGTCTTCTTCACTATTTTGGGGCCATCCATATGAAGCCACTACAGAACTGGAGGTTGACAAATCTCATGCCAGCTCCATAACTTCTGCCTGCTTAGGATTCCTTTGATACAAGGAGAGATTTAAGCAGGGGCAGTTTATCCACAGCACAAACAAGCTCAAGGTTGCCCCACGTTGCTCCCTCAAACACGTCTTCCTTTCCAATCGACTCTGGAGCACCTGCAGCTTTTATTTTTAATTTCTTTGAGCCGCACAGTTCATCTCAGATCGCTCCTTGGCACTGAACAGGGAGGGCAAGATAAACCTCTCCAGCTAACAACAAGAAATCTATAGTGACGGACAACCAGCAGATCATCTAGCTAATCTCCACTTGTTCCACTTTAACTGAAGCTTTTTGCAAACAAGTATTGATCCATCGTTCTACAGTCACAAATCCTCAAGTAATTCTCTGCAAAAAGCAGCTCTTCTTTTTGTGAGGGGAAGGGATGCTTTCTTTTTAACCAGAGAACAGCAAATAATATAACATAAAACAAAACAGAACATAAAACCAAAACAGAATTAAAAAGAAATCTGCAGCACCAGCAGCTGAATGTTTTGTTTCTGCCCACAGGTCAAGAGCCTTCTTTCATAAAGTCACACAAACACAGCTTTTGCTTCCAATTCCCCCAGTTAACATTTCATCCCCAAATTGGATTTTGATACACCAAAGCTTTCTTAAGGGCTCTAGACATCAATTTTACGTTTCTTACAGTTGCACTAATAGGAACTTGAATTTATTCTACTTTCTTTGCTCACACAAGCACCTTTTCAGGGGGACTGCACAATAAACCTTTCCTAACTTTCTTTTACTTCTCTACAGTATTTTTCCTTCCTGTCAAAACAGAGGGAATGGTCAGTGCTGGGACGACATGTGAGTTGTCTTCCTCCTGTGTTTGCGAGTCCCAGTATGCAGCCACATGCAGCAGTGGCTGGTCAGAGTGCCAGGGATGGTTCATCATCGCCGAGTGAAATACCCAAGCTCAGCTTTTCATAAATAAGATATAGCGCCGGCTCGAAGGGAAGCAAAAAACTGAGCACAAACAGCCAAAGCCCAGCAGGAGCCCTTGTCAGGCAAAGCTTTTACAGGGAAAAACTACTTTGCTTTTCTCCTTCACCACTTGGGCCACAACCGTTTCTTTTCTACCAGCACATCTCAGCACATCCAGACTGGTGTTATTTTCACAAAAGTGGTTGAATTAAAATAAAAATAAAAATCTGCTAAAAAAAAATTCAGCAGAAATATTTGGAGAATTGTAAAAAACAAAAACCAGAAGTGATGAAAAGAATACAAGTACTACTTGGTCATCAAGCTTTTGTGATGGAAACCATACCACGGTGCTCCACATCTCTACAGGATCTCACCAGTTTACTCCAGAATAGCATTCTGGTTCAACAGGACAGGGGCTGGAGAAGCCCAGGCAGACTGCTGATTTTATCATCACGAGACAGTATAAATGGGAGAAAAGGGAGGTGGGAGATGAGCCCAGCCACTTCATTTTATTAAACAACTCCCAAAAGATAATTTTGATTTCAGGAAAAATCACACATTTCAATTGACTTCCAGTGAGCTTTAGAAATTAAGCTTATTTAGTATCTGGTCCCCACTTAGAGGTACCTGAAAGATCTCTGAGGCCTTTTGAAATTCAACTTGTATCGGCAGGTGCATCTGTCACCAGAAATTACAAGCCTTAAAGCTAGGGTTGTGGGTGAGATTCTCTTGCCTGCATTACTAAAGGAAAAAGCAGATAATCACCATTTGACCCTGAAGACAATGAATTAAATATGTTTTCAGGTGAACAGACATTTAAAAACCAAAAGACAACAATAGGAAACGTTCAATTAATACCTTTTTTAGTATTATATATATTTTTTTGTTCTTCCTCTGCTTGAAATTCTGAGGTCAAAGTCAATTTCATTACAATCAACATGCCAGATCTACCAAGATTACTCCATATCCTCATGCCACCCAGAAAAGTAGTTTAATTGCTTTCATTATCTTTGGAGCTTTATTATTCTAATTATCTGTGTAGTTTTATTATCCTAAGTATTGATCTTTCCTTCTAATGACTCCTATAATTAAGACAGGAAGATGTTGAGTCTGTCTGCAAAAACTAGCAATGGAAAGATCACGAAGCAAACTAGCCCCTTGGTGCAATGGGGAGAGTTGGAATCAAGTATTTGGAAAACTTCTAAACCTCTGAATTCTGTTTCTAGAATGGGAGAAGCTGAATTTTATTATAGTGGCAGATTCAACACAGAGCCATGGACCAATCCATTGCCATCTCACTGGCACAGACAGCTGGACTAAAAGTGCTTTGAAGGGAAGGAATTTTTCATTCTACCTGAGCTGAACTTTGCACAACGCCCTCCTTTCCCAGGACTTTCTGTTTCTGTCGCTGCAACACAAAGGATCAGCAAATGAATTATTCAGTCTTCTGCGTCTAGTTCCACTCCTCTCCTTCAGTGCCGAAGAAGTTATCATGGCATGTCATATTTAATTTTGAAAATCTGTTTTGCATGGTTTCATCTACAATTTGCATTTGCTTTGCTTGCATCTCACAGCATTTCCCATGCAGGCATTTGTAGAAAAGTAAGAACATACACAGTAACAAATATCATTCAGTGACAGGTAGTACAGCTGTCTTTCTGTTCGAATTTCATCTTGTTCCCATTGAAGCAAGTAAGACTTGATGATATGCAGCCATAGAAGTAATGCTGTACTCTCTGGCTTTTATGTATTTTCTGAACCTTTAAAAAAATTGAACATATAAAAATGAGATATTGGCAGTTCTGTGGCAAATAATTAAGTCTACGATGTACAGAAACATTTTTTCTTGTATTTTCTTCACAAAAAGACCACCGTTAAACATTTGCACAATAAAATAGATCAAGTTTATGATGCTAGAACACATAAATAGTCTTTCTCTACAAATTTTTTAAATTTCTTCAGTAAATTAAATCACAGGTTTCTGAATTTTGAAATCATTCTCCTTTGCTTAATTATTTTAAATCATTCATTAACTCTAAGAGCTAATGAAATTTCTGAGTTTAAATCTAGGGCATATCTCGTGGCTGGCTAGACAACATGCATTTCGCATCACCCAGCTCCTATTCAGATTCAGCTGGCCACACGCAAATCGTATCCTGGGAAAGTCAGAGGAGCCGTCCACGTTGTAACTGCTTTATCACCTGCTCGAGCAGCTCAGAGCAGCCCATCTGACATGACTGCCAATTCATTTTGAGGCTTGATTCTTTAAAGCAGATGCACGGCTTCAAATCCTCCTGGACTATCACATGTGGAGATCCCACCTGATTTGTTACTGCTCCAGTACAACCAAGCCACTCCACTCTTTCCTCCGGGGTCCACTTAATGCCAAGATGAAATGGGCTTGGTGATGGAGGAGGGATGGAGTTCAGATTTGTTTTTCATTCTGCCATGACTAAGAGATTGAACAGGCAATAGATGCTTATTGTTAAGTATCACACAACACTGAGAGGCACATAAAGTGCATGTAGGAGACAAGTGTAGCTGAACAAATGAATCACTCAGAACAGGAACCAGTGTGTTCCTTCATTTTTTCATTAAGAAGCCTGAAGTGCCTACTCTTTCCTATGGCCATCTGTGCGTAGCCAATGGTTCTTCAGGAACAAGAAGAGCATGTTTATTTGCAACTTGGCTTCTTCCTTCAGTTTTGCTCTGTGGCAGAACAGGACAGGTAAGTTAGAGTAGCCTGCTGAACTGTGCTACCCATCCAAATAAATAAAGGACCTTAGTTTTAGACTGGTCCTAGATTGTGCAGCCAGAATGTGCATATGTAAAATTCAGGTGCTGGTTTTGTGAACAATGAATTGGAGAAGCATGCCTGAGGCATGAAGCAACTGCTGTAACCAATACAGACACATCCTGCAGATCGGGGTTCATAGGAAAAAAAATATTCTAGAGGATGTTTTAAAACTTGGTGCTTAGCTAACCATTAGATCCAGAAGGATGTTACAATTATTTCCATCACTTTCATTCCACAGCCACATCCAACCACAAAACAAAGTTGTGGAAAGCATATTTCTGACACTATTTCTAGACTTTGTGTTCTAGCCACTAAACAGCTAGTACAAATGAGTCAAAAAAACTCACTTATAGTAAACAAAAAGGAAGGTCTTGTAGAGAAGATCTACCAAAATCTGGGAGATCACAAGTTAATTACTCGCTTCAGCACGTGACAAATGTGTTCCTCAGTCATGCACAGGTAGTGGTCACTTCACTCTTTAACCTGTTTTCCAGGACACCAAGCTTCTCAGGACAGAGACCGTGCTACTAAACGGCCCCGTGGCTCCCAGAACACAGCAACAACTGCAGACTACTGTTTGTAACACAAACAAGAGGAACTATAAAATGACTGTGAGGGGACATCAGGGAAAAGAACACTATTCAGATATTTTAAGGCCGTTGCTTTAAGACTGCAATAGCTTTAAAGCTCATATAGATCCTCATATTGGCAAACCTTTATTCTGGATAAAGATGTCAAGATAGGAGTAACATATTTAGACCTGTCTATGCCTGCACAGTCTGTGCCCAGTTCCTCAACTTTGACAGAACCCGCACAAGGCCTCCGAAAATAATCCAGTCTAGATAAAGGCATTTGTCAACTGCTGTAAGCCACACGTATGAGCGAATGGTCACAACCTGACAAGGCTTCCAGATAGTGAAATGAAGTCTTAATAACAAACCCGATATACAAGTCCTCTGATAAAGCAAAGGATAGTACAAAAGCCATGCTGCTGCTGTCAAGACAGTGCTGCTCTGAGACACCTCCAGTGCGAAACCATGAGTTCCGTTGGCTTCCTGCCTCAGAAGGGGCCCAGGCTGATTCAGAATCTGCTAAGATTAAAAATTACTCTTCAAGTATGGCACTGTGGGTGCTCCAGGAAAGTTATCCAGATGAAACTTTTCCTCTACAGCACTGGAAGGTATCTTCTTCTCTCTTAGTGTTATTAATGCATAGAGTTTAGGCTAGGTTAAATCACCATTTCGGAACAGGCAAGGTTGTTCTATTTCACTGACTTGCTCCCATGCTGCACTAGGAACAGGTACTTGTCCCAGATTTGTACTTCAGAAAGGCACCTGGCTACAGCCAAAGACTGCTGCAGATCAGGAAGCCATCCCTTACTTCTGGACCTTGTGAAGCCTTCCTTGGGCTCCACAATGGGCACCATTCAGCCTCCCTAGTAACATTGCCTCAGGGACTACTGTGTAATTAAATAGATGCACGCACACTTTATTTTGTCCTCTGAACACATCAGGTCCTTTTCCAAGCTCCCAGGTATGTCCACCAGCCTAGGGGACCATGTTAACCTGCCTGTACAGCTCCAGTGCCACTACCTTGGACACCAGGAAACCTCTCTGATATCAC
The DNA here is from genome assembly GCA_011075105.1 of Heteronetta atricapilla. Taxonomy (NCBI): domain Eukaryota; kingdom Metazoa; phylum Chordata; class Aves; order Anseriformes; family Anatidae; genus Heteronetta; species Heteronetta atricapilla. The sequence goes on along the minus strand of CM021745.1, from coordinate 12,112,616 downwards.
AGGGAAGTCAATGAAGGGCGTGTAAGCCTGAGAGAAAGCATACAGGATAGTATATCCTGGATTATTCACTAACGTTGAAAAAAGGAAACACGTGTTGAGAAGGCTGGATACTAACGAGCACAGAGCTTGTTGATGACAAGAAATTGGCAGCTTGTTAACCTGGGCACCCAAAGACACATCAGTCTCAACAAGGAGATCTAATTGTAGCATGATTAATGCCAATCATTTGCTCTTTGCCAATCCCTCACACACGTTCCCAAGGATGGCATTTTTCCACCCTGGCATCCATAACACAGTTAATATCGTGTGGCTAAAAGGCAGAAGGAGAAATGAAGGAATGCGTACATAATGCCAGATGGGAACAGAAGAATGCAGGCTATAAGTTGCCTATGAAATGCAGCTGATTATAGGCAACACAATTAGCAATCTGTGCATCTGCCTTGCTATGACTCCCCAGGTCAGAGCACACACTCTGTGCTGCAGTGTTGAAGAAAACATTTCCTTGCTATTGCAGGAGAATATGAAGCAAAAATCCTTCAGATAATCCAGGCTTGAAAACAACCAAATAGTGACAAACGTGAAGACTCCGCTACAGCATTAACGTTACTACTGTGAAGACAACAGCAAGAAAACCTCCTTGCACCTATATTGAGTAGAAATATTTTTCCTTTTGTGGTTAAAGGTGCATGAATGCTGCACTCACCTGCAGTAAAAAAGACTCTCTTAATTCAAACTGAAGTCAGGGATTTTTAACACAGCACATTTTATCCACTTCCCTGTTCAGCTAGGTCCATTTCCATCATTTCACTGACATCAACAGGCAGGTTTCTCACTTTTACTGAGGGACAACGTGTGAGGATACCCGAACCAAAGAGGCTGCACAAAGACAGGAGGATGCCCTAATTCTTCAGGTCTGCCGCACTATGTGGATTTCTCACACCACCCTGAGAGCATTATCTTGGCCAACCTTTTCGTGAAGGCCTTGGTCCAGCAGCTCTGTGACCAAACATCAAAGCAAGGACAGTACTGTCAACACCTCCAAAGTAAGGCAAGTGCCCTTCCAAATTGGCAAAACACTAAAAAACATGGAAGCAGCTCAGACAGGAGAGCTGATGTAATCCTTTATATTACATTCATCTCTTTCGTTTTTCAATCTTCAGGTTTTAAATGCACAAAAATCTCACAGGAATACTCCTCATTTTCTGTATCTGTTCTTTCTGAGAGTGTCTCTGTTTCTTTTTTTTTTAAACAACCTAATATATTCTTAACATGAAACATTTAATGCCTGTTGCACAAATGTGTAATAAAATTCAGCCCTGTGGCTCTTCTACTGTCAAGCTAAATAGAATCCATTTGAAACAAACGTGCAGCTTTAAAGTTTCTTTATTTGAATGTTCCTGTCTTTGAAGGGAGCAATTCTGCTCTCCTGTCCCCCACAGATCCACAGGGATTTAGGAGAAGCAGTAGGAGGGAATATTTTGGTATTGGTTTTGTTTTGCCAGCCCAGGGTCTTGCAGAGCTGTACCCTACTGAAGAAAAATGAATCCTTCCTCAGAGGCATTGATTTTATCAGATATTAAAAGTATACACAAATAGAAGAAGAAAAGCAGCCCCAAACATTTTTCCAAAGGAAGGAAACAACAAGGACTCGAGGTATGGTATGGGGGACAAATACTACCGAGAGATGTCTTCATTTAGCCTGGATCTCACGTCACATAGAGAAGGAAAGGAAGTATTAGTGGCTGCAGGGGGCCTCAACACTCAGCACTGCGAACCCAGCCTTCTCCTCTCCCCAGGAGATGCAGCCTTTTGGTGGCCAAGCCATGCTGTGGAGCAGAGGCACACCTGAACTGCACCATAGCAGCAGCAGAGCCCCTTTTGCTGCTGTCTTCTACTAAGTGGTGGCTCTCTAATCCTGACACGGTGGCTGTGCAGGTCAAACACGAGCCAACAGACCCTACATGTGGTGCAGGGTCAGCGGTGTGGCGAGGCTGCAGTCACACTGTGCGGAGATGGAGGGGAAGCCAATTGCAAGAATGAATTCAGCACAAGGCTTGCTCTCTTGCATACTGTGAGCAGGACCAAGACTGCCCTGTATGACTAAATGGTTTGTGCTGAGGGCTGCCTGCCTGTCCCGTCTACATTTCAGCACTGTTTTCTTCCGGATTAAGCTCTAGACTGATCCCACAGACTGAGCTCCCCTTAGCAGTTGGAGTATGTCTTCCTATTCAATTATGTGTGAATTATAGTATGTGAAAAAGATTGGGAGATTTACTTCAAAAGCACGCTCCTGATCCAAACTAAAATGGTAGTGTGGATGCAACCATAACTCAAGAATATCAGGCCCAACACTGCGTTGGAATCAATTATTTCCCTGTCAAACACAACAGAGTTGCAATTCTTACTAGCTCCAAAGGTAAGTTTTTAATATTAATGTAGTGTTAAGAAAGGAGTCAATAAATTATTGTATTATTGTACATAATTTTTCAAACTGTTTTCCTGACATGTGAGTTAGGTTTTAGTCTTTGAAGAGAGCTGTAAATTTTAAGTTTTCCTCTGCAGTCACCCTATGAGGAAATCAGTGGCAGTTAGAGTTTGCTCTCTGGGGATTTTTGCCTACCTTGTCTAAACTGGAAAGCAATTTTTAGGCTGGGGAAGCTTCTCAGAAGTGTGTCATGAGCTTCTGGGCTTGCATTTCTAGGAATAAGAATTACCCAAGCACTTGCTTTGTGATCATCTCTGTTCCAGCATTGGTGTATATATCTAAATATACGAAGATACATTTAATGTACTGATTCACTGCTGTCTTCTCTGCAGGGAAGCTGATCCGCAAACCTCAGGTTTCTTTAAGATGCAGTGGCTGTGCTACACAATGTCCAGAAGAGACGCCTTGGCATTGTGAAGAGTCAGGTGTCTTTTGACATTTTGAAAGAAATACCTAGTTGCAAAAGCACATGCTTCAACTAATACAGGGTTTATCAGGTTTTGTGATTAAGCACGTACATTGCATGTACATGTGCCTTCACAGGTAGAAATAAATTAACGTGACTTTTAACTGGAAAAAGAAATTTACTAAGCCTTTGTTTTGTTAACTGTGTAGGTAGGGAGTTTTAAACACAGAGGTAGAGACAAAGGCATCATTCAAGCAAGAACTTCGTGTCTCACTCTTGCACCACTGAGCATGCACACAAAGCTTATATCGAACTGATCTGGGAACTGTTCTGAGTGAAGTTTGACAAAATTACAGCCTGAATATATATTTCTGTAAAATGAATCACAATAGAAAAACACTGACTTTTGTTTCTAATTAATTTTCTAAAACAAATGATAATGACATTTTTAATGACTAGTAGTTTTGGTCTGCAAGCATGTGTGAGCTGCTTTATTCTTACAGAGCTTAAGACTAAAAGCTGACAGTAGAAAATAAGTCAATAAAAACAACAACAAAGTTCTCAGTGCTGCAGAATATGGAATGCAAAGAACAATGGTAACTTTCTAGCAATGGGTAAAACCCTACAGGCCTTTTGAATTTTGACTGGGTAGTATTAAAAATTTCTATATGACCAGCTATCACCAATTATTTAATGCCTTGCATCCTTCTTTGTTTTTGTGGCATTCCAGCAGCCCATGGCTACTTCTGAGCTCTTAGCAACAGGTTTGGGTGCGCCTCTTTGTGAGGACATAGGTTGAAGCTCCTCACACTGGCAGAGTCCCGCTGCTGCAGGAGGGACCTTTTCTCAGATTAGAAATAGAAAACTAGTGCCATAAATACATGCTGTTAATCCAAGTTACCTCAGGTGTGTATTGCAGAGTGCTGGTAAATTACAAGAAGGTCTAAAGCCCTGATCAAAACCATTCTGTGGAAAAACATGGCTGTTACAACATCAAGTTTTTCCCAGCCCCTCTCCTCTCAGTCACGCACATATTAAATTGAACCTAAATACCAGGCAGCATCCTTTATCTGTGCTTTGCAGCACCAGGTGCTGGTATATTTTTATACCTGCTGTAAAAGCAGAGTAGTTAAGCCACCTTTAAAGAGCTCACAAGATATGTCCAGCTCGGTACTGTTGGTCTGGTACTGCAGACCAGGCTGATCCGCTGTGAAGTCTCAATGGTGTCTGACCCCAGCTCTCATCTCCGCAACGACACTCTGCTAAAGCCACATAAGCCCGGAGTCACGCAGCCAACATGAGATGAGTTATCTTAGAGCACCATCCAGTATCAGAATGAGGTTTTCTCATTCCTCTTGGCTTAAGCATCACTGCACAGTAATTCCTTCAATAGCAGGATTTTAAAATGTCTCACTTATTTCGGCCAAGAGGTTGTACTGGCAGCCACTGGTAGAGTTCAGCTGTGACCGACGCACAGATACAAAAACAGTCCCTTGCAATAAGTGTACAATATTGCGTCTACATTAACAAAATATATATATTGAGAGATGGTAAAGTTTAAGATCCAGCACAACACAACTATTCCAAAGATCCTATTTCATCCCTTTCTGGGCCATTTTGGGGTACGTAGGATTCTTGAGCAAGACGCCTGCTATCCGATCATTTGAGGGCCATCACAGAGCACTGTCTGTGTTTCCTCTGCCCTTTAAGACAGCCATGTGCTATTGGTGCTTATCACAAAGTGATCCCTTCACTTTGTGCTAAGTGAAAGTGTTGGAAGGAAGGGTACCAGTAAATGATCCTTCACTCTCAGTGATTGACAAAGTCCTAATGCAGAGTTACATCAAACTTCAACGTCTGCCTCTAAAAATCCCTCTACTTCACATTCTACTGTTTTTTCTATCCACACATTTTCTCTTTGTTGTTTGTAATTGGAATGCATTTAAATAGCCCCTTCACATATCGATTAGACCAGTACCAGAAGCAGCAAGGATATGATTGATGAATATACCTGTTCATTTAAAAGAGGTCTGAGGCAGCAGTGAAATTAGTTGCTGACTTCAGTAATTTCATCACAAAATTATGCTCATGTAAGTAGCAAAGAATATTTCTGCTGTGCAGTCAGAAAGTCAACTTTTGATGTTCACAACAAAAAAGAAGAAATCCTGCATGTGAGTTCTTTACAGCAACCTGGACAGTTCAGTGATCGTCTGGTGGATTTATGCAGGAAACCCACACTGTTAAGGACTGAAAAACCTCTGCTTTTTAGCCCATGATAAATCACCCCATGTAGACTGTGTGGAGCTGTTATGTACAGACTGAGGAAATTACACTTTTTCCTTTTCAACTATGCACTACTGCTAGAGAGAATTACAGTGCTATATACACAGTGAAACCTCTTCTGAGCACCCTGACACATTGATCAGACAGAATTTGATTTTGAAGGACTTAAAAAAATAAAGTAAAATCTCTGGCTTGATTGTGCTGGATTTCTAATGGATGTGCAGCAGAAATGTATTCATAGCTTTAGTAACAGTTTTAGGCAGGCAAATGCCTCAAGAAATTCAGATGTTCAAGAAGGACAGAAAGTAGAAATGGTACTTGCAGGCCTCTTGAGCACCGTCAGCTGTGGTGCTGAGGTCCAGGGGAATCCAGAAGCCCTTCCCAAAGGCCAGGGTTTGCTCAGCTCCCAGCTGCCCAGAGACTGTGTATGGCTCTCATGAACTTGTCAACAGGTAGACAGCATTTTAATAGGGAAAGACAACTGGTAATAATAAATCTTTGCAGAATTAGGTAGCAAAGAAAAAAGTATAATTGCTGAGTTTCTCAGCAGGTTTTTTGGAATATTTCATCTAAGTAGGGTTGGTGGGCCAACTTTTGCACAGGTTGTTTCCTTTAAGGGGCTATAAATATATAAATGAACACCATTCTGAAAATATTTAGACAAGCCATTACAGCAGAAACCTGGTGATGGAGGTGGGCCTCACTCACAGCTCCAGGTACTTCAATTCTAAGTCTGATTAACTTATTATCCGGTGGAAGACACACACAGGTACAACAGGCAATTGGACAGTGTGTATATCCTCAAAGCAAAAAGTGGACAAAGTGATCTGTCTGACCTGGTCTAATCCACATCGCAGCAGCACCCACTGCAAAGCTGCATCCGTGTCACTGGGGCACACCTTCCAGATGTTGCACTTCCACCATGCAGCGACTGGGCAGAGCTGCCCAGGAAGTTGTTCCATCATGATAATTTTTTTAAGAATCTGAAAGAAAAGACAAGTTGTTCGAATTGCAAATGATTCTTATGCTTTCAGGAAAAAAAAAAAAAAAAAAAAAAAAAAAAAAAAAAAGAACAAATTAATTTCTGAACTTGGCATCTGTGAAAACAAAGGCAGGGGAGGCATTGCAATGGGATGTCCATCTCAAACCAGATTCTTCAAGGCCTTGTCTGGCAGCTCTGGGCAAGTGTTAAACTGGCAAAGTGCTGCCCTGGGACCCCTGCTGCTCCTGTGCACCAAGAGTGGAATTACTCACAGGTAGCCAGCACCAGCCTCTGCCAGAGAGGAGACGAGGTAGAACTGAGGCTGGGACACAAAAGAGCAGCTTTAGGTTCTCAACAAGCTACTATATGCTATAGAAATAAAACAAGCAGTTATTATAACCTGCATGCTAATTCTTTGTATTTTTTGTTGTTGGTGGTGTTTTTTTTAAATCACTTAACGCTTGGGGTTCCTTTCCTCCAAATCAGAAGGAAGAGGTCTGGCAGACACCTGGCATAAATACTCAGACAACAATACAACAATGCTAAAAAAAACTCCTTCTTTCTTTACCCATCTCTTTATCTTTCAGCACTGCTACAGATCTGCTGTTTACAGTGCAGCGACAAAGCCTGGTTAGGGATGCATCTTTAAAAAATAATGTAGGGAAAAGAAGGAGCAGGTATCCTTGAGATCAGATGGTTCCCCAACATGTTTGATCCCTCAGATCAAATGCAGTATTTTTCCACCCACTGTGTGTGCGTGTTTGTACTGGCACCAGTCTGCTGGCAGAGCGAGGCAGGTACCACTGTCCTTAGAATTCCTGATCACAGTCGTGGGAGATTCAGAGTAGAAGGGAACAAACACTGTCCATTAAAAAACAGCCTTGAGTTGTTTTTTTGCCAGTTTTCTTGCTTTAGGCTCGTACTTTGGTGTTCATTCAAACCACTGAAGTCTCTTATCAGGGACAGCACAGCATAGAAGTTGAAATGGAAAAAGACAGGCAATCAGAGTTTCCTTAGAAAATATTAGAAGGTAAACTTGGAAATGTCTTAATTTTAAAAACTTTTCACAATTATCTCTCCCTAAAAGCAAGGTGATGACAGTGACGTGACAAAAAAAAGAAATACAGAAAAAGAAATTAATAAAGAGAAGGCAAAAGAAAAGAAAAAATGGAAAAATTACTTCCCCAGGGTTTCTAGTCTGCTTTTTCATATATATCATCTTCCCAACCACAGCACAGGAAAATGATCATCTCTTAAACACATTAAACTTAACCATCCATTAAAAAGTATTATATTAATACCTGTCTCCTGCAACAAAAGATCTCTAAGACAACCCTATCCTTTGCTGTTGCTCCCACCTTCCTTGACAAATTAAAGTTTATATCAAATGAAAACTTGGAATAAACGAGGGTCAGTACGACCCTACGAGAAAACTTTGACAACCTGGATTTCCCAATGATGGCAACATAATGGAAGGACTAAAATTTCCAGTGGAGCAGGCTGTTTATTTTCTTTCCCCCCATCCGTATGTGCTCAGCAGCTCGCAGTGAGAAGCAGAGGCCCTGAGGAGTGTGATGTCGTGTCTGGGGACCTCACTCAGGGCTGGGAGTCCCCTTCTCAGTCTGCCCATCGACCTTGAAGCTGTCCTTGCCTGATCTGTGTCTGCAGAGAAGTGAAATCCACTTCCCTCATCGTGTGCTGTGTGATCTCTAGATGCAAAGCTGCCCGATACAGTGCTGCACGGTGAGTGCCCTCCTTCACTTGCTTGTTACCCAACGCAGCTCATGTGTTTTTGTACCTCAGCTCAGCACTTGACTAATTCGACAGCCTACAAGAGATGGAGAAATCCAAGTCCCTCTCATTTTTTTAACAAGCCTCAAGGTGTAAAATCATTGGATCAGACTGCTAAAAGAATCTCATATTTTAAACGCTTATTTTGAACCCATTAGGGTTTTCAGGTAACCAAGAAGCTCATCTTTATTCGGAGGCAATTTCTTTTACAGCTGCCTGTAATCTCCCAACTTCCAGACTCAAAATCATTTAAAAACAAATAAGCTTCCCCACAGATAAAATTCAGAATCTCTCTGAGCCTTCATGATAATAAAACTAAAGGGCAATGCTAAGTTGAAAAAGGAGATGAAAAACAGAGGAAGCCAGAAAAGTCCCATGAAGTTTAGAATTTAACCTTAAGGCTAGAAGAAACAGGCAGAGTACATTTCTCATTTCCATCTGCCATTTTGTGGAGTTGGGATGAGAGCAGCAGCAGAGCACCGTATCTGTATCTTGTTAGCACTGTTCATATTCTCATGTGCTTTTGTATGTATGTGTTTGGACTCCAGCTGGGCCTTGTGCCATCACATATATTATATATTCACAGCTTCAGACTTCACAGCCAAGATTTTCAAAAAGCTTTAGTAGCTTGAGGTGCCTCCAACACTGAAACATCCTAAGGCAAGCAGCTTGGCAGCACTTTCAGGAAAGGAGGCCTTTTTTTCCCCCCTTTCTTTTTTTTTTTTTTTTTTAAAAAAAAAAAAGGTTACTTAAGCTGGATGCTCGCAGACTGGTACCCCATAAACACCCCATAATCACCAATTTGTGACAAAGCCTGGAAGCAGCATGAGGCATATTTCCACATACATAAGTGGCTGACGGAGTTGGTAGGCAGTTTTGATCAAACATTTCAGTCACATCTGATACCAAACGTAGGGTAATTGTAATGTTGCCTCGCCTTCCCTTGGTCCTTTGGTGCTTTAATGAGGCACACCAACATCTGTGGGAGCATCCCGCATGTCGTGGCCTGTCACCTCTCACTGTGTTGGTCGGTAGCACCGGACCCTGAGCAGTTCCTCCACCTCCAGATGAAGAATCAGAAAAAAAGAGGGCCAGCAAAAGAGCTGGTGTACATGCAACTGTTCTGAAAAATTAGAGCAAAAATGGAGAAAGAACAAGAAGGCAGTGCAATTATTTGTGTGAACTGATTACAGATCTCATATCTTGGCATTTCAGACAAGGCAGACTGAGAAAGGAAGCTGTACAAACAAAAGCAGGATACTGATGCGGTTGCTGCTGAAGGACTACGCAGCCTCGGTACTGCAGCAGGACGTAACAACTTTCTCACTGCACTCCTGTGTGGAGTACCGAAGTGCTTTGGGGGCCACCTCCTTCCTTCCTTGCTGCAAGCAGCAGTAGTTCAACCTATAAAAAGTAATAATCCAAGAGAATTTAGAACAATCATGAAAGTAAAGAATTTGGGGCCAGTTGAGGAGTAAGCATGTTTTTACACACTCCCAAGCTGCTGTTCCACAAGCACACGCAGCGACACAAGGTCACGCCAACCAATTTTTGTGCTCCAGTAACCTAGCCATGGCCCCGGAGTCACGCGCTACAAAGGTGTTACCCCGTAAAGGGCACAAGGACCTTGCGGCAGCTCAACATCAAAGCACTGGAATAAGCGCTGGGTCTCGTCTTTTACAGGGAGAAGGAAAAAAACAGTTCGACCTTCAGCTCAGCAGCCTCTTCTACTGCAATATTAAGGCTGAAAAATATACTGCCTCTTCTCAAATGAAGGCGGAAGATCCGTATCAAGCAAACTAACAGATCAGATGAATCACCATTTGCACAGAAGAGATTATCAGCATGTGACTGAGGGTACATGATTCCACTTCCAACACCAGAGCAACCACAAAGCTTCACCAGAAAGATCGCATTAGGTTTATCTTACAGCAGAACCTCAAAGCTGCCCTAGAGGCACAATGTAGCCATAGAGAAATGTTTTTAGCAAGGTCCAGGCAGCTCTATCTCATTCCAGCTTGTAAGGTTTCACCATTGTCAAGAAAGATTTCCAGAATTAACTTCTATTTTTCCATTTTAAACTGCATGAATAAAAATAAAGAGTATAATAAAATTATCCTCAGTTCACTGATCCGTACCAGCAGATGTCTGGCACTCACCCTCACCCCATTTCTGTCCAAAAGACTTCATAGCATGATGCTCTAGGATGTGATTCAGCCTAATAAACCTGCATTGTCTGACTGCAAAACATACAGCTTTGTACTTGTGTTTTCAGCCTCAAACATTTGTGACCGTATTTAAAAGATCAAAGTAAATGAATGATGCATGTACTCAGCTACATTGTCTTGAGTTCCTTAACCAAATACATCTCTGTAGCATGATAGCAGAATTCCCAACCCAGGAGTGAACGTCAAGCACGACTGTGAGGGTGATCAGGGGAAGGAGCAGGATGAAGCATTCTCACATCTTCCAGGAGAGAAGTGCAGGACTTCCCATCCACGGCCACCTGCCAATGTGGCAGGGACAGTGGCTCCACCTCATCACAAGCCAGAAAGCAGCTAGCCCAAAGTGACCCTTTGCATTAGTTTTCTGCTGCTCCCAGAGAAAAAGGTGAGCCTTAATCAGAAAGGCAGGAAACCAAGATCACTTACATGGAACGCTAGGAAAGGTCAAATTTCTCCAAACTTTCTGAAAAGTCTTACACCGGTTTTGAGCAAGGCAGTGAGTCACTTACTGAGGGAAAGGTATTCGATGGTTTTGGCTGCTAGCTTCAATTTTCAAATTGCATCTGAAAACAAAAACCCCCAAAGAGCCTGATGCTATGCTTAGTGGAACCTAGCATTATCTAATCTAACTGTAAAATATTCAGTAGTTGAAAATTCAGTCATGTCAGCTGGAGTCTAATTTATCTCTCCCCTGTGGATTCCAAGTGCTTTTTCAAAGCTTTTTGGCATTAAAAAGCAGAGCCAAAAAAAAAAAAAAAAAAAAAAAAAGAGGCAGAATTTATAGTAGGACTTCTGTATCTCCCATACATATTTTTGCCAGTAAATATTTGTTGGTGGGTTTTCGGTTTTTTGATCAAAAAAGAAGAGTAAAAGGCGAGTGTTGAGGTAAGGTCACCTTCTCTAACAGAGCACCTAAAAACAAAGGCTTGCTGAGCTCATTCGTAAGAAAACCAAAATTATGAACTTATTTATCTTCAAGAAGGAACATTAAGTAGGAGATGTGGACACAAAAGAATTTTTCCATCCTGTGAAGTTTTGATATTTACACCTGTCTGCTTCTTTTTGAGGGGGAGGGAAGGGGAAGGGGAAGGGGAAGGGGAAGGGGAAGGG